>JAADWR010000392.1:0-10923 GCA_023336345.1 Pythium inflatum | reverse complement strand
GTCTGGTAGACAGAGCACTGGATGTGGACGCGCGCCGTCGTTTCAAATCGCCAAGCAAATGAGCTTCCACTGCCCAACGGAGGCGCGGTCGCCTTGACAAACTTTGGCTTCTTCGACTTCGACTCCCGCATCATCAGTGAGGCCTCCAACGAGTGCTCGACCATACCCAATGTCTGCCCGCTCACTTTCCACACGACTACGTCTCCTGGCTCGATACGAAGCTGCTGCGGGTGGAAAGCAAAGTCTTCGATCAAAAGCTCGTGAACAGTGATGCCGTGCTCCTTGAGCAGCGCGACATCACTCACGAGAGCAAGGGGGAATGGAGTCGGGTAGAACGAGTTCACGTGTGTAGGCAGCGACAAATCTTGTGGTTCAATCGCTCCAACAGGCACAAGATTCTCGTAAGCCGAAAAAAATGCGGTTGACGTCTCCTCGTCGTCCGATCCAGGCTGGGTTTCCTGACTTGAGAGCTCGCCGCTAACGATGGTAGTTGCGCCACACGAATCGGACGAGAGGACTTGCGATGCCTGGAGCTTGCGGTTGTGTCGTTCACTCGCAGTATACGCCACTTCTTCCTCCTCATCCTGGTCCTCCTCAGTCGGTTGAGCCGTAATTTGTTGTGTCGCTGTCACTACTGGCGACACAGCAACTGGTGCGGAATCCGAAGACCCCTCAGGCAAAACTGGTGGAGCGACAGGCTTGGCTTTCCACAAAAGCTGCTTTAACAGACTGGGTCCTTTGTGCTTGCTGTTGTGGTTTTCGTTCTTGTTCTTCCGCTTGGAGGACTGGTGGGTTGTTGGATTTGGCTTATCCGCCTCTGCCTCCTGTTCAATCGGATGCTGCTCCGCGACAATCTCCTTCTCGTCATTCGCATTGTTGCCTGGCAACTGTCGCTTCTTCAGCTTCTTTTTCGTAACGACCGCATCACTGGTCTTATCTTCAGCCGGCGTCGCCGTTGCCAGCTTCTCCTTGGCTTGCGCATCCGCCTTGAGCTTCTTCTTTCGCGCTGGGCCAGTGGGATTCAGCGGCTTTTGCTTGGGCGCCTGCTGCAGCCCTTTGCTCGCGATCTTTCTCTCGTCTTCGAGCACAGGCTCAGCCTCGCGATGCTCCATTTGGTTGTCCTCGTGCTTCTCATCTACCGGTGGCGCTGCCGCTGCCGTCGTCGGCACTTTGCGCCGGTACCGCATCGCCGGCGCCGCTGCATTCACAATGTACATAATCAGCATTTCCTTTCCTCGCCTTTGATCGCCCATACTATCGTACCTCGCTCGGGGGTCTTGCCCATGGCTCTTGCTCTTCCGCGCTTCCGTTCGCTCTGTCGGGTCCGGCGGTCCTGCGTCACGTGGTGGTGCTCGTGGCCCCTCGTTCGTTTCCTTCCCAAGCGTCGCGCTCCTTCGCGTTGCCGCGTTCTCACTCCAAGAGGGTTTGTCACCGTATCAACGCCAAGCGCGTTTTGGCGGGGCTCGTTTCCCGGGTGCATTTCACCAAAAACCACTCCAATAACCACACTTGGGAGTTTCCAAGAACCTCACGTATGGCAGGAATAAAACCTCACACAGCATTCTGAAGTCAAGTTGTTGGGTGGAACTTTCCATCGCAGGGACGGTTGGTGAACAAGGTTTTTAGGTGAAATCATCTCGGAGGGATTGAAGAGACACATATATAGAGAAATGATTGGCTTAAATAGAGTGCTATTTCAGCCAATGAAAATAGTGATAAGAGGAAAGATACCGCATCCGTCATGGCTACATTCGCCCTTTCACTCGGCCGTAAGGAGCGGGAACACGACGTCGGTGGGCTGCGTCGTACAGTCGACTTGTTTGTCGCTAGTCGTCACGTCCAGATTTTCGCAGAACGGCGTCGCGCCAGCACGGATATGCAGTTCCGGCGCGGCCGCCGCCCACGCCGGCAGCGACCTGACGTTGGTGGAATCCAGAGCCAAAAGCTTGAGCGTCGAAATCTCAACATCTCTCGGCAGCACTTGGATCGGATTGCTACTCAATGAGAGCTCTACGAGTCCTGCCTTTGCAAGGAGTGCGGTTGGAATGGAGGAAATGTTGTTGCCGCGCAAGGAGAGACCGCGGAGCGCTGCCATGTGGAGCACCGTGTCAGCCACCGAGTCGACACCCGAGAGCTCCAGCGCGAGTGCCTCGACGTGCGGCCATTGCTCGTGGAGATTGGTGGGGAGGAATGACACGTTGGTGCTGCAAAAGTCGATCTCTTGAAGCGTTGACGGGAAATCGGTCGATAGAAGCCCCGCAGGAAGCTCGGTCATCGAGACGTTCACGGCGCCAAAGCGACGGATCATCGGGTGCGAACTCTGCGTCAACGCAGCGTCAGCAAGCCACGAGGCGAGCGTCGAGTGACGGATTTTGAACTCGAGAAGTCGCGGTAGTCGATAGATTGCGTGAGTGATTTGCACGCGCGGGCACGACCGAATCACAAAGTGGCGAACCGACTCGTGATCGATATTGCTCATCAGTCGCTCTACGTCGGCGCCATTACCGCCACCAGTGACAGCCGCGTTTGTGGCGCAGTTGATTTCAAGGAGCGGACAGACGGGGTTGATTAGAAAGAGCGGTCGCAGTGGCAGTGGACACGCGTTCGTATCGCGGGTCTTCGACTCGGCATTGAGATGAACGGTGAGCAGCACGACGCCAGTGAGGACGAGCAGCACTTCCATGGTCACAGTGCGCCTCGCACCAGGCTTGACTTTGATGAGTCTCATATGGAGAAATGCGGATTTGGTGGGCGATCCCGACACTGACACGGAGCGTTCTGTACTTGGAATGGGCGGACGGCTGCTCGTGACCGATTCGAGCAGTGACTTGAGCGCATTCAGGGAGCAGAGGAGGTGTAGTCCCATCAGCAAGCGCACCACCGAGCTTACAGTGTTCACCGCCAACAAGAATTGGATCTCGAGCAGCATTCGCACCAACCAACGGTCGCAGAGCCACCGTTTCTTGGCAAAGTTCTCCAGCGAGACGTCGTAATCAGACGAGTACGAATGAATGAGCGTCGCTGGAACCACGAGAACACCAAAGGCATCGAGCACAATGCTGAGAAGTAGTGACGAGATGCGGTGCGAATGCCATAAAATCACTTGAGCATTGCGAAGGAGCGTGCATACGAGGGGTAACCACGCGTTGGTGATCACAAGCACCACGTAGACGTACTGTAGCCAGTCCACACCGACCAGTCGGCTCATTGTCACAACTTCGCAGAAATGCACAATGGTTTGTCCGATCACAGTCGCTCGGTACATGCGCTCGGACGGAGCGGTGGAGTTGAGTTGAACGAGATCCCGACGAGCCCACAACATCTCTTGAAACATCCACCAGCACTTTAGTATGAGACTTCTCAATACGTTCTGTGTCGTCGGTCGCGGAGCGCGCGGGTTCGCCGGCGCGACGCCGGTTAAAGCCTTTACACTCGCGGAAAACGGCATGATTTGGTCGATTCGTGCGGCTGAAAAGTAGTTTGGGGCGTAATACATCAGTTGTCGATTCCGAAGCGACCGATAGACCATGCGAGCCATGGCAGCACCGTGGATTCCTGTCAGTATCACCGAGTATACGTATGTTGCAACGGAGAACGACGCGAATCCCTGCAGATCGGGTGAATATTTGGGGAGCGCAGCGCCGAGTTCTGTCCGGGGCAGCTTCGCGTGAACAGTAGCGAGAAGGCCATAGAGAATTGTGCAAACCAAGTGCATCAGGAGCACGCCGATCCAACATCCCAATCGATGAGCAGAGAGGTAGTTTCCCGGCCGAAGCAATGACGTCGGAGTAGACCATGAGACGTGAAGCTTGCTTGGTGACGGTGAAGCAGGAGGTGACGCCATCGCAGTCGCATCGTGCGGAACGACCCACTCTTTCTTCAGTTGGCGCGCCGCTTCGCCAGAGACGTGCTCGGTTACTCGAGACCCGATTTCTTCGACTTCCACTTCGCCATCTTCTCGGGCGTATAGCTGCTCGTCATCGTGCCTCGCCGATTTATTGGACTTGTTGGAGTATCGCGATTTGACGGACTGTTGGCGCTCGGCTTGCTTTCTCGAGAGCGAACCGCCGGATGCTGGACTGGGCGAATGCCGGAGACGGCGTTTTGAGCCGCCGGATCCGGAACCTTGGTGCGTGAGCGTCGCGGCGTGGCGACTGAAGCTCTGTGCGGAAGTCGCACTCAGCAAGTTGCTCACCGACGTACTGAGTCTTCGTGTGCTTGATGTCTGTGGCAGAGCTCCAATTGTCGGAGGCATGATCGGCCCGGCGGCCGAGAACGTGCGCCGCACGGCGGGAGAGCGGTCGCGGCCGTCCATGTCAAGGCGTCTGTCACCAGAGCAAGGATGACGATGGTTATCCTTTGATTAGGTCATGTCATCTCGTCGTGGTATTTTTGGATCTCTGAGCAAAACCAATCCAGATTCGACGTCGACGTTCCAAGCAGAGAAATGGAAACTCCCGAGTCAAGGGGCAAAACTGCTTGTTCATGTTATCCGACGCAGAAAGGAGAGCATCTCCTTCTTCGCTGCTGCACTTTACATACAGAGACGACAGTCTCTTGGCCATTGCTGAGTCATGACGCACAGCATCTTACAGCACATTGATCATGTCCTTGGGCGTGCGCATGACCGCGCCGGACAAAGTCACACGCGGGTCCGGCGTCTTCAGATCCATCTCGTCCAACTCGGCCTTCTTCTTGCGGATCGTGACGATCGCCCCGACAGCAACGAGTCCGACAGCGGCGACAGCGCCCAAAACCGCGAGCGTGCCGCCAAAGCCACCAGTCTTGCCCGTGGCCTGCGTGTTTGCCTCCTTCGTATCCGGACTCGGTGTGTTGTCGGCAGGGGCCGGAGCGGACGGAGTTTCCGGGGCTGCTGCCGACTCGGTGACACCCGACTCGTTCGCAGCGTTCGATTTTCCGTTGGAATCGGCGTCGTTAGCAGTCTCAGGCGACGGGGTGGGTGCCGGAGTCGGAGCGGCCGTAGTGGGCTCCGGCGTCGGGGCAGGCGTCGGAGCGGGTGTCGGAGCCGGCGTCGGGGCTGGCGTGGGGGCCGGCGTAGGAGCCGGTGTTGGCGCAGGGGTAGGTGCAGGCGTCGGCGCAGGGGTCGGGACCTTGGTCGTAGGAGCCGGAGTCGTAGGAGCCGGGATCGTGGGGGCCGGCGTCTGGCGGGAGCCCACGTACGCGCTGAAGATGTTGAGACGGCCGTGACCGTAGTGGACCGTAGTGGTTGTTCGGGAACACCTTCTCGTTGATCGCACCACACGTGTCACTGCCACCCCAGCCGGGCGAGAGCGTCGAGTTGAACGGGCCCTGATCGGCAGTCGACGTAAGACGCGCGAACACGTCCTTGTACTTGAGGGTGGGTTCGCTGCTCAGAAGCAGAGCGATCGCGCCAGTGATGTGCGGCGCCGCCATGCTCGTGCCCGAGTCATACTCATAGTCCGTGTCACTTTCGTTGTACGCCGACTTGACAAAGAGACCGGGAGCCGAAATGTCCGGCTTCATGAGACCGTTCACGGCGGGACCACGGTTCGAAAAGAACGCAAGTGTCTCGTTCTTGCTCGTCGCACCGACACCGATCACGTTGGCATAGCCGCCCGGCGAGCCCGCCGTGGTGCAGTTCGGACCATCGTTGCCTTGAGCAAAGACCGGGATAATGCCGGCCGCCTGCCACGCGTCCACGACTGGCTGGTAAAAGTCATCGCCGCCGTCGCCACCCCACGAGTTGTTGATAACATGCGGCGCCTTGAAGCAGTCCTTGTTGTTGCCCTTGGTATCCGTAGGACACGTCATGAACTCGCCACACTTCACGAGGTTGAACTCGGGGCACTTGAGAGGACACCCAAGACAGGCCATCCACTTGGCTCCTGGCGCGACGCCAAAGCCCTTGGCACCGGCGATCGTGCCCATCGTGTGCGTACCGTGGCCGTTGTGGTCAAAGGGGACGTCCGTCTGGTTGTCCGGGTCATACCAGTTGTACGACTCGCGGAAGTTGTTCTTGAGGATCTCATGCGTGTAGCGCACACCGGTATCAATACCTCCTACCACGACGTTCTGACCGAATGTGCCGTCGGCCCAGACCTTGTTCGCTTGGATGCGGCCAATGCCCCACGGAATCACGTTGGCGGCTTCGAGCGGGAGCCCGTTGGTTGGGACGACCTCAGGCTTGGAGATGTCGGCAACGACCTGCTCGCGAATAGTCTCAACACCAGGGAGAGCCGCGAGCTGTTCGACAAGCTCGAGCGACGCGCCGTTGATGAGACGTGCGTTCAACGCCCATGAGCGGTGCTGAGCCTCAAAGAGCGTTGTCGTCGACTCCTTCGAGAGCAGCGCGTCAATGGCCTTCTGGCTCTCGGTCGCGAGCGCATCGAGCTGGTTCACCATCGACTCGATCTTCTGTCCGCGCGTCGCAAACGTCGTAAACTCGAGCGTCTTGAGGGCTTCCTGTGACTTGGACTTCATCGTGACGACAATGTCTGCCCGACCCGTGGCTTGGAGCTGGCGGTGCACGGTGCGGTGGACAAACGGCGCAGCATCAGCCGTGTTGAGGACGGCAGCGACGGTGGCGGATGTTCATCTTGTATAAACAAACGGCAGGGTGAACAAAGCGAGCAAAATCGATTGTGATCGACTTGGTCAGCGGCTGCTCGTCAGGGAAGAGAGAGAAGACAAGGTCCGTTGAATGCAGGAGCAAACTTGATTCCTTACGACCTGTTGGGTGCGCGGTCAAGGTTTCCATTCTTTACCAAGACCACTGTGTGACCCAAGTGGACCCAAACGCAAGCACTAGCACAAGAATGTATGGTTCGTGTACCGTTGGTGCATCACCTCTGCGCCACGGACGTGACGGGCGTGATGTGATGGCAGTGTCATTGACACGTCCAAAGCATCACGTCTGTCGCCAACACGGATGATCACCGCGCTGTACGAGTGTGGTGGAATGCAGTGCAACACTGGTTTCGGTATCCACAACCCACAGACGATTTCAAATGGGAATCCCATCATGGGACGTCATTGGACTGAGCCCATGGTGAACGGTGCCGAATCATGGTGGACGATGGCTGTGGCCCGCAGCCCCGCAGCCTGCGGGGCCGACCGATCGTTCCGGTGCTGGCGCTTCGACATCTTCAGCGCGTACGAAGGCTTCCGCCAGACCCCAGCTCCGACTCCTGCGCCGACACCGGCCCCCCCACAACCCCATCGCCCACGACTCCCGCGCCGGCTCCGACGACGCCAGTGTCGTTCTGTGGCAAGTGGCACGACAAACCATCGTGCCAGTTTCAGTTTTGGTGCAACTGGGAGAAGAGCGCTAAGACGTGCGACAACCTACTATCGACAACCTACTGTCGTGTGACTGCTTCACAGTCTCAAGACTCAGGTCTGCCGTTATGATAATAAGTAATTACTGTCTAATAGCAATGAGAGTTTCAGTTCTGCCTTCGCCACGAGAGAAATACGCATTGCAATTCTCTTTTTTGTGGCAAAACTGAGGTTGACGTTTACTTTGAAACTAAGCGCGCATCGACCCAGCAGGTAGGAGGATGATTCATATCCGTTTTCGTTTCCGTGGCAATCGCTGATCTTGTTGCTGGGAAGTCAGTAGGATGGTCAGAGATGGTCAAACGATTTACGTGTTTGGAACTTCTCATCTGCAGCCTGCTAGTCTAATATACGGTACATGGAGCCAGCACAGTTGAGGAGCCGTGTGTGATAGGTTCAATCGTCGAGCTTCAATAACTTGGAGACAAACGTCAAATCGGCAATCAACTCGTCATCATCGTGTTCTTCAGCGAGCGTCGTGATCGAGTGCATATGTGCTTTTAGTAGCGCCACACTTTTGTTGATGAGAACGTTCGTTGGCGGTGCTTCAGTAGTCCGGTGCTTCTTGTCATTACGAGTGGCCCAAAGGATGTGAAAACTCACCGCACAAATCACATTCCATAGTGCCAACACACCGCGGGAATGGAGTTTGACAGGCTGGCGAAGCGTGAGATCCACACCAAAAGAGAACGTGGTGCCAAGTAGGAACACCGAGAAAGACAGATCTCCACGCGTCGAAGTGCGCTCTCCAAAATGGCTTGCTGATTGGGCAGTCAAAGAAGACATGTCGGTAAGTTTCGAGTCGGCGACAGCCATGTTGACAATAGTGATGTGAGCGACTTCGTTGTTTGCCATGCTTGTTCGTTTCCGACGGTCGGACTGGGAGACAATGTACAAGCTCATTGAGCGCGCTTCACGCGCCTCCACCAATGTGCGCGTCTATTCAGTTACTCTTTGGAGATCTCTATTCCATCAATGGTCATTTTTGAGTTGGTCCTTGGAGTCGCTTGCGCGCCGATGGACGGTGAATCGGTCGTTCCTGTCACCATCGGCCGGGGGATACGTCTCGCACCGCGCACAGAGTTGTTCTCGCTGCTCAGGGGTCAGTGGTTTGTTCATATCGATCGGTCGACCTGCATTCGAAAAGTCCTCGAGCATCGAGACAAAGACACGAGAAGAGCGCCGACGGTGTGGTTCTTGTGAACTGAACACGTTGCCCATCGATCGTGACGCTGGTGTTGACCTTTGCTCAGTGGTGGCAGATACACTCGGAGAGTGTCCGACGCGAGAGAAGCTGGCCCACGGCCTGGTCGACGAGGTGGAAGTACGAAAGACGGTGCGACCGAGATCAAACTCTGAGTGAAGCTCAAGTGAGCGCGCGAACGAAGCCGCAGACTCCGAGAGCTGTCACTCGAGGACGAGGCACACGTGATCCAGTGCAACTGGTTTGAAACTTCTGATCTGTTGTGTTTCATCACCTGATGCTAATAACTCACGTCACACACGACATGGAACGACACTTGTGACCGTGAATTAGAGTCCCAAGTTCGGACGTTGAAGCGGCGACAAAGAGTTTGGAGAGGTCCAATGGACCAGCGCCAACTTCAACATGCACATGGATACCTTTTTCTGCCACGGGATTGGCTGAAGGAACGCGAGAGAGGACGTCACAGGCATCGACTCGGGATCTCTCGAGCACGCGCTCTCGATGATCACCACAACGCCTCAGCTATCGCTTCCCGTGCGTTCACTGTTCGCCAGGCTCTTCGCCGATAAGATACCATCCCATCTGGATGGGCCAGGTCTCCAGAAGCTCGTCAGCTGCTTGGCGATCAGCTTCAAATCTCGAACGTCAAGTGCGTGCTTTTCGTGCCTCACAGGCAACGAGGACGATGAAGTGACCGTTATGAAGAGGATTGGTTGAGTCGCTACAGAAGGTTTCGAATCGGAAAAGGAATCGGTCGTGACGACGAAAGTGGGGGAAGCTCGTGTTGTGAAGTTCGCACCTGTGCCACACAGTTCGTGAGCTGTGTCGTTCGAGGGCGGCACCAATGCACGCGCATAACCGATTGCCACGACAGGAGGTCCACTCGAACTGGCCGTGGGCGTTCTTGTGTCACCAAACGACAACGTCGTACGCCGATTGTGGACTGGATGCACCGACGTTTGACGCGTGTACGCTGAATACGAATGAGCGTTGCAGCAACGTTTCCACAGCGTGAGCGCTTCAACAAAGGCTAGGGCGAGCAGTGCCACGGTTTGATTTGGTATGTCAAGGCCAACAGCGTTGATTGCGTTGGAGTTGGACAAGATTCGTTTTGCGATTAGACACTTTATTTACACGCACAACTCACTCATATCTGTCTGGAATCAAGCGACGTACACGGTCTATCCGACGACAACGGTCACGACCGACGACTTCCACTCGAGCTGGCCTTTGACAATCTTGCCGTTGTTGGTGTAAAACCAGTTGGGGTTCGTACGCGCATTGACAACGTGGGTCTGCGGCTTGACATTGGGCGACGGCAGATCCTTGCCCGTGCCTTGCTGTTGCCAGTCTTGGTCGACCGTTGCGACGGCCTGAACATAGTACACACCAGGCGAGAGGAACGTGATGTCGTGGCTGAAGACACCCTTGTTCGTCGCCGTCGACGTTTTCATGTCGGGGTGGTACCACCGCGTGACGCCGCTCTGTTTGGCCGTTATATCAGCACCCACAAAGACTGGAGTCTTGGAGATCGTGAGCTGCGTCGAGTCGACCGTGAACGCACCAAGGACTTCCCACGAGAACGGAATCGCAGCACCCGCGACGCCACTCACCGAAGTCGACTTCCACTGCACGTACGGCTGGACGAGATCAATGTGCATGAGCGCAATGCGAACATTGCGGGGCACGTGGCCAACGGTCTGGACTTCGGGGAGGTAGTCGGCGAGCGCTGCGTCCGAGAGCGACGAGCTATCACCCAACGCGGCCTCAGTCGGCTTCTTGCTGTTGCTGGTTTCAATGAGAATGTTGAAGGCGCGATGCGTCGCGTTGTTGTAGACCGATTTTTCGGCCGGGTACCCATCGTACGTCGTCGGCTGGCAGACGCCAATAGGCTTAGGCGTCGTGAACTCGTTTTCCCACGACGCCGCATAACCCCAGTCTTCCATACCACCATCGACAGCATAGACGACATCGTTCATCGGGCCGGTTTCGTAGTACGTCTTGCTCTCGTTGAACTTGCCGCCATAGCGAGAGAGACCAAGACCAACGTAGAACTGTCCCTTGTCATCAGGCGACTTTTGCGAGCGGCCGTTGGCGTAGTGGTTGGGCGAACCCCACTCGTACGAAACCGACTCGGTGCCGCCGTGGAACGTAACGGCCAACTGGAAGAGGTGGTCGCGCCACACCTCGTTCACGGCACGAGCAACCATCGACTTGAAGCAGTTCTTGCCACTGACGCCATAGTTGAAGTCGCGGTTCGGATCAATCATGTTCTTCGTGTTTTCGAAGCGCGAGTTCTTGTCGTAGCCGTCGGCGTTGGTCGTCGGCATGATCACAATCGTACGCGTCTTGACGAGCTGCTTGATCCACGCGTTGCCGTCAGGGCGGCTTGCGTG
>JAADWR010000391.1:0-10926 GCA_023336345.1 Pythium inflatum | reverse complement strand
CTGGAGGAGGGCAGTCGTCGACGGCCAGTGCTTGGAGTCTGACGAGGAGGCGGCGTATCCCTGTACCTCCTTGCTGCTGGTGTGATATGCGCGAAGCGATTGTGCGGAGCGACGAGCTGAAGCGCCCTCGCATCGCTGCCGTCGCCGCCACGAGCATCCATGGAGAGTCGCAGTCATGAGCGCCTTGGCGCCATGCCCATATTGCATATTGCTTGGAAGCATGCGATCACATGTTGCGTCCACACTCGCTGGAGCGTGCCGTGCAGTACGTCTCCCACATCCGGGTGCCCCTTGACGTGCGCCGCAACGTACGCCCAGGCGCTTGACGGGGTCGACGGTAACTGGAGGCTGAACACGGCGTTGAGGAAACTGCTCGCGTGCGTCGGTGAGTCTCGGCGCCAGAGACCGAGCTGCCGCCAGAGACCACGCACTAGCGTCCACAGCCTCTGGGCAGCGGGGCAGTGCCATATCATGTGGAGTGTGTGACCGCCCGCTGGGCCGGTGTTTTCACAGTGGACCCGGTACCACCCGGAGAGTCTGCGCACCTTGATCTTGTGGACGAGCAGCCATTGAGAGCTCGCACAATCGGGTAGTCGCGCCACGCGTGACCACGAGAGGCTCTCAAGTGCCGCTCCGATCTCCGCGTCTACTGCTTGGGCTGCGAGCTCACGCTCCTTGATCGCGGCGATACCGCGGCGTGCGTCGCCGAGTGAGTACGCTCCGCCTCGGGTGCACCACGCAGGTTCCAAATATGCGCAGATGGATCGAGCCAGGGGTGCTTGTCGAAGGTAAGCACCGCGTGTCCAGCGGCTCGCGCCTTTCGTGCAGCGTCCGAGGTCGAGACCACCGGTGCGATGTCATCGATCCGTTGCGGCACCTGCGAGACCCCGAGGACGAGTCCGCTGGCGGATTTGCGCAAGTACCACCTCGACAAGGTCGGCGGCCGAGGCTGGAGCACATTGACCGGGTTTTGCGGTCTGAGCAGGGCCGGGTACTGGAACACCAACAGGTCGCATAGCTGCTTGAAGTGATCGGCGACGTGTGTACGGAACGGGAACTCCTCGCTCTTGCATTCGAACGCGACCAGGTGATCACCGATCCACGTTAGGTCGAGAACGTCGCCGATGGAGCGACCCATTGCTAAAAGCTCGGGCATGTCGCATCGTGCGCTTCGCCAAGAGGTAGTTGTAGAGCGGCACGACCGTGATCCAGATCGGCAGGCCAATAAACTCGCGGAACGGGTGTGGGAACTTCCAGCCAAACGCCAGCGGTATACAGACGCACTCGACAGTCGACGCGGCGCAGCAAGCGACCAGCGCGATCTTCTTGTACGAGTAGCTGCGATGCGAGAGCGAGAGCGCTTCCTTGAGCGGCAAGAGCGTCACAAACGTCATCATGGCGTGTGAGAGGAGCGACCGGACGAACGCGACGGCGTTGCGACTCTGCCCGGCGCTTGGGCGGTTCATGGGTACGATATCCATGGCCATGAGCACGAGAAACGTTGTGAGCGGCGTAAACAACAACACGCCGAGGACGCGCAGGCGGCTCGTGCGCTGTCGGTACGCGTCAAACTGCTGGAGCTTGTAGGTCGAGTAGCGGCCGAAGTAGTGGTTGTCAGCACCGAGGGCGGCCCTCGCCGCGAGGCGCTTGCGGAGCCGACCGAGCATAATGGCAAGTGGTGAGAGCCGACTCGCGCAGAAACGAAAGAATGCGGGGGTTTGGGCAGTTCTGACGCAAAAATAGAATCTTGGACTAGGCCGTGTATCGACGGCGCATCTCTCTATTATTGGGTGCGCGAGGCACGCCGTGTCGAGGGCATCGTTGCTCGAAGGGTGCTCGCTCTTGTCACGCCTGTACCACCGACGGGGCAAGTGGAGTGCGTTGTGTTTCACGCCATTGTCTGCATACCCTATGAGTGAACGTGGACGCTCTCTTTCGGAGACAGAGTGGTTTTCAATGGGGATCTTAGACCCTAAGTCGGCTCACTCCATTACCGTTAGACTGACTGATTGCAAATGAACAAACACCCTCTTGATCATGGTATACACGTGGTTCGAACTCGATTGTACGCGGCGAGCAGAGCTGAGATGTGGCGTCACAGCAAACGTGTCTTATCTTGGCCGCCGGGGGTACCCTCGGATATCGTATCCCTCGGTCTCCTACAAAAATACACCTGTAAAGGTGAAGAGACTCAGCAACACCGCCGTGCGCGCATGCAGAAACCAACACCGAAGATTGTTTACGACGGAGGGGTTGGACGATATCCCTCTCATATCAAATATAGCTACACTTCGTGGGAGATATGGCTACATCCGTCTTTCCGCCTTTCCCCCAATCCAGGCCATCCCCTTCTCTGTCTTACGTCTTGAGACCGGCAAACGCGCCGGCGCCTTGGTGGATCGTCACGGCGTTCATCACAACGATAAACGCGCCAACCAACTTGCCTTGGAGCGTCATCCAGTACTTTCCAGTGCAAACACCAATTGGTAGAACGCCGAGGACGCCGTATTTGCGCTTCATCACGAAGTATACGACCAATAGCGATGCAAACCCCAAAAGCGCGTAGAGGAGCGACGTCCAGACTTGTTTCCCCGCCTGTGGGCCCGTCATATCACGAACCACGACGTTGTACTGGGCATTGGGCGTGAGCCACTCACCACCAATACCAGTGCATACAGAACGGGGATCACGACTTCCATGTACTCGGCAAAGAGCAATACTTCACACACGAAGAAGAGCTGGAGAGTCTGCTCCAAGACGCGCGCGTTGTGACGCTGGTTGATCACGATACCATCGATTAAAACACCGCGCCGTTTGGGTCGGAGGGATGCGGGAGGCGTTGCTACCTGCCCCAATGCTGGGGACACTTTGGCCACGTCGGCAACCCCGATAGAATCCTTGGCTGCTAATGGAGGCGGAGAGGTCCCGCAGTCTTTTGCCAACCGTAGCGTTGAGTCCTCTCTGACAACGTAAATCTGCGACGAGCGCCGGCAACGGAAGCGACCAAAGCACAGAAGCCATCGCGGTACGTGAGACCGTAGCCGTCGCAGAGTCGGGCGGCTGATATTACGGTGGAGCGGCTCGGGCCACACCAGTGTTCGGACAATTCCGCTGGCTTGTCTCGAAATATTCCGAGAATAAATTTGAGAGACTTCAATAATAAATACGGCAATAATTGAGTAATAATTTGAGTGAAAACAATCACTTTATGAAGGTTTTCTCACTCATATCTACTCATATAAGGAGCTAGCTGGAATCAAAACGATGGTTTTGACTGTGAGAAGAGGTCGATAACACATTAAAACCAGTACTCTAATTATTGGGTCAACAATTTGTTCTCTGGATGAGGTCTGACCCACAATAATCAATCAATAATCAATACAATCCCGTAAATACCAATGTCATATTATTTTTTCCGATCACTGGGCCACACCTTGTCGTTGTCATCATTAGATTCGTCATCACTGATATCAAAGTCTCCTTTACGCGGTGATCAAACCGGGTCAAGGTCCAGTAGAAGGCGCTTGGGCAGGCCAACGCTGCCTCAGTCTGTTGTTTTTGAGAACGTCGGTCGGGCGGATGTACACCGATCGACCACGCAGTTCCAGCACGACACGATGGCTGGGCGGCCGTGCACCCGAAAAGCGATTGTGGAGAGACCGCAGCGGCTCCATGGACGACTGTCGCGTGAGACCGCGCAGTCGAATCGACTCGATCGACGACTGCCGCGTGAGTAGCATCACACGCAGCGACTCGGTCGACGACTGGCGCGCAAACGGCATTGGCCACAGCGACTCGTTTGACGACAGTCGATTCCCACGGAGCGACTCGATCGAGTTCTTGCGAGTGGATGACGGTTGCGTCTGCGACATCTCGGTCTCTTCTTGCCGTTGCCGAACGATTGCGGTGAGTTGTACGGTCACTTCGCCTTCCAAGCCGGACGCGTGCTTGGCCCATTCACTCGGGGCAACGACAGAAGCATCGTGCGTCGTCTTCACTTCTGTCGTCGGGATCGCACCGTCGATTTCCGCGGCATTCTCGACAATCGTAAACGCCGTCGCGATCGTCCGTCGCCCATCGCCCAGATAATCCATCCTCACGTAGGCGTGGACTTCGTGGAACGCTTGCGGAATATCCAAGACCATGACCAAGACGTTGTGCCACTGCGTCGTGACGTACTGGAGGCACACAGTCTGGTACAGCGAGCCCGAGATTTCGACCATGCAAATGGAGACGTCCGTCGAAATGTTGTCCAACGCTCGCGCGTACTTCCAGACGAAGCGCTTGAGACCGATCTTGATGAGCGGGAACATGAGCACGATCGCGGCTTGTGGCGCAAAAGGCAGGTTGGCAAAGCCGACCGAGAGCCCGAGGAAAAGTAAAAGAGCACGATCTGAACACCGACGATGGGGACGTACAGTTGAAGCTTGCGCGAGAAAGGTTGGGAGCGGTGAAAAGAGAATCACGGCCAGCACGCGGCAGCGGCTCGCCGTGTGCTGGTAGGCATCAAAGAGCACGAGCTTCTCGACTGAGTAGCGCCCGAGGTAGTGGTGCGCGGGCGATGTCGCGGCGACCGATCGAACGCGCGCAAGCATGAGCCACGGGATGAATTATCCGGGGCGGACAGTAAAAATTCAAAGGTCTCCTCTGAAGGGTCTTCATTGTTCGGAGCCTGTTCGACGTGACCAGATTCACTGCCATTGTGGCATCAGATGCAAACGCGGACAAGACCTTCAACGAAGTCGATTCTTGTCCGCTGGAACGCAAAAGAGCGAGGCTCTGATCCGACGACAACTGCTGACCAGACACGCCTCCAAATAGCACTCCTCGCAATCGACTGTCCAAGACGAAACCTGCAGTTGCTGCTGACAAGAGCCCAATAACAAGTCAAGTCGAACCCACGATCTTCCTGTCGGACCTGACCATCGTCGTTCTGGGCCATGGGGATCAGACGCAAGGGCGGAAAAGATCCAAACGAAGAACACGCCCAAGTACAATAGAACGAGGGACTGATCCGATCGCTGACCATCAGTACAGCTACTCAGAATACCATCGCCCACAATGCCCTCAACAAAGCCAAAAGACTGCGTCTGGAAGGCACTCGATACTCAATGTCAAGTGAGACCTACGGTATAGTAACCTTGAAGGGATCGTTTGTGGTTGCATCGATTCGAATCATCACAGAAGTGTCTGAATCTACTACGTCTGCCCGGCGAACGCGCCGGCGCCTTGGTGCACTGTCACGGCATTCATCACGACGATAAGCCCGCCAACCAACTTGCCTTGGAGCGTCATCCAGTACTTTTCCAGCACAAACGCCAACTGATAGAACGCCGAAATGCCGTCCCGCCGCTTCATCACAAAGTACATCGCCAAGAATGACGCCAACTCCAAGAGCGCGTAGAGCAGCGTGGTCTACACTTGCTTGGCGACCTGCGCGCTCGTCATGGACTGGACCACGAGGTTGTACTGGCCGTTCGGGAGCGCCCACTCGCCCGCGAGCACGAAGGGTATAGAGCACGGGGATCACGACTTCCATGTACTCGGCAAAGAGGAGGACCTCACAGACAAACAGGAGCTGCAGCGTCTGCTCCAAGACGCGCGCGAGGTGCCGACGCTCAATCACGATGCCGTCGATAAACGCGCCCGTGGGCTTGGGCGTCGCTGGATCGATGGGAAGCGCTGGCGTGCGGAGGCTCGGCGGCTTGGTCTCCGATGACTGATGGTCGCTCGTTTTGAACGTCTCGTGATCAGGGCCATTTGGGGCCATGTCGTCGACGGCGCAGACGCGGCTGCTTCGTTTGGGCGGCCGAGGATCGTCGGCCTGAAAGAGCTGGCGGACGCCGCCCAGCATCGTGGACGACAAGGACCGGCGGAGGGGGATAGTGGAGCGCGCCTGGAGCCGTGGGCGGTCGCTACGTTCCGACAGCTCGTCGTCGGGATCGAGCGCTTGGGTCACGTGCGACGCCGTCACGCGGTCAAGATCTAAAAGGCGTCGCGACTTTTTCCGCCGCAGTAGCGTCTCGAGGCGCACGGTCGACGGGTGGATGAACACGGACCAGTCGCGTAGCCGGCGACGAGCAGCCGAGATCGTCGCTGTCGAGTTGTTGTCGGATCCCCGCGCCGTGTCCAAGCTCGACTTGCGACCCGTTGGCGCCAGCGACGCGTCGAGGCGTGGCGCCGACGAGAGCCGCAGTTCCCACGGATCGTTCTTCGTACTCGTCGATGGCACGCGGCCGCTGAACGACCCGTGGAGCGACAGCCGCGCCCGTGCGCTGGCCGTCGCCCATGTAGTCGAGCCGCGTGTATGTCCGGACTTCGTGCGCAGCCTGCAAGACGTCCGTTGCCATGATCAAGATGCTGAGGATTGGCGACGTGACGTACTGGATGCACACGGTCTGGTAGAGAGCACCGGAGACTTCGACCATGCAGACCGTGACGTCGGTCGAGAGGTCGGGGAGCTGCTGCGCGTACTTCCAGACCCAGCGCTTGAGCGAGAGCTTGACGATTGGGAACGTAAAGATCATCATCGTCTGGAGCCAGAGCGGGAGGAACGCAAAGCCGACCGATAAGGCGAGAAACAAGTAGAACAAAACGACTTGGATGCCAACGATCGGGACGTAGAGCTGGAGTTTGCGGCCGCGCCACAAACGGCGCATTTCGGTGCCGACAAACACAACGTGGTAGAACGGAACGACCACAAGCCAGATCGAGAGCCCGATGACTTCGCGAAACGGCAGCGGAAATTTCCTGCCAAACGCCAGCGAAATCACGATGACTTCGACGGTCCCCGACGAAAAGCACGCGATCGTAGCGACGGTCTTGTACGATAGCTCCTGTGCGACAGCGAGAGCGCTTGCTTGAGCAGCAGGAGCGTGATGAACGTCATGAAAATGTGCGACAGCGTCGACCGCACAAACGCCACGGCGTTGCGACTGGCGCCGGCGCTGGGCGCGTTCATGGGGACGATGTCCATGGCCGTGAGGACCAAAAACGTCGGCACGGGTGTGAGGAGGATCACGGCGGCAACGCGAAACGGACTCGTCGTGCGCTGGTAGTGGTCAAAGCGATAGAGCGTGTCGATCGCATAGCGCCCGAGGTACTGGTGGTCGTGCTGACCGACAAAGCCGTGGAGTGCCGACCGCACGCGCGTGAGCATTTTAGGCGCTTGGCGTTTGGTCGGACAGAGATAAAGTCAAGTGAGAGCGGAAGGCAATGAGTGGTGTTGTCCGAATTGGCAGCCCCAAGAGCTGACTGGATGCTTCTTATCTGCTAGTCTTGGACCAACCGCCGGTGTCTATGCGCCTGATCACGTGGTCTATTTTGGCGGCTAGGCGTTCTCGTCCCGTCCTCAGAACTCCCGACTTTCGATATGGCTACATTTCTCTGGCACATGGCTACATTCTTGATGGCGGTTTTGCACGGCCGGTCAGCGCGCCGATCGCGAGGCCTTGGTGCACGAGCGCAAAGTTGCTGAGGATAAGAAAACTCCCAATGAACTTGCCGTGGATCGTCATGGCGTACGTCTCGAGCACAAACGCCAGTTGATAAAGCGTGCTGACGCCAAACTTGCGGTGCATCACGACGCCCATTGCGCCAAAAGTCACGAGCTCAAGCACTGCGTAGCCGACAGTATACGCCAGTCCTGTCACCACCTCTTGCCGAGAGAGCGTCGAGAGCACCGTGTGGTACCTGGCATTGGGTAAACACCACGAGAGCGTTGCAATGATCGCTAGTACATCATCATAAGTGAGACCGTGCGCACAAGTGAGCCCGTGAATAAAATACGTACTGTAGATGAGCGGGACGACGACTTGGATAAACTCGACAAAGATCAAGACTTCGCTTGCAAAGAGCAGTTGCAGCGATTGCTCGAGAATGCGCGCTTGGTCCTTGCGCTTGACGAGCAAATGATCGATCTGAACGCTCGTTTCTTTCTTGGCGAGCGCGTGGACGCCCGTGAAATGGGTGGAGAGTTCGCTGCAGCTGCTAGCTGCGGACGTTCGCGGTGGCGTCGATGAACGTGCTCTGACAACGGAGTTTCGCTGGAGATTGAGGAGCCGACGCCGCGACGACGACTGCTTGACGTAGTCGGCCGGCAGCATAAAGACCGAGTTGGGACTCTTCGTAACGTACACGCTCGGCGACGACTGCCGTCGACTCGGACGTCGATGGCCGCTGTCTTGAAGTGTAATCGTACTGCTGGTGCGCGCCAGTGCGTCGGCGGCGTTGGCTTGAGGGAGCTCCAAAGTACTCCACGTCGTGCGTCGACAAGGTACGCGCGATGGTGCAGCGGGCTGCGGTTCGTCAGCGCTGCCGGGAAACAACGAACTCTCGACGATCTTCACAGCCGTGGAGACCGTGCTTGTTCCGTCCACAAGGAATCCGTAGTGCGCAAACATCCAGACCTCGACGCCGGCCTGGACAAAGTCCACGGCCATGCGGAGCACAGCAACGTCAACCGACTGCAGCATCTGCATGCAGACGCTCTGGTACAGTGCGCCGTAAATCTCCACGAAACACACGGTCACGTCGGTGGAGACGTCGTCAAGGCGACGCGTCGATTGCCACAGGCGCTTCTTCATGGCGATCTTGAACCACGGAAACGCGAGGACCCAGATGACCTGGATGTTTGCCGAGAGTCGCGTGAATGGAAACGCGAGGCCGAGAAACACGAAAAAGAGCGCAAACTGCGTCGCTGCAATCGGTGCGTACTTTCGCAAGCGGCCCCACTTGGCCACCACGAGGTGCCGCGCAAAGAGCCAATGCCCGAACAACAGCAGCACGACCCACGTGGTGCCAGCGAGGAGCTCTCGGTACGGCACGGGGAAGCGCCAGAAGAACGCCGGGATCATCCAGATCGCTTCGTTCGTCACGCCGACAAAGCTCGCGATCTTGGTCATTGTGCGCTTGGTGTAGACCGCGTGTGACAAGCGCATCGCTTGCTTGAGCGACAGGATCGAAGCGAACGCCACGAGTGCGTGGGCCGTCGCGGACCAGAGAAAGAACCCCCAGTTCTGTGCGGGGCCGAGCGCGGGGTCCGCGAGTGGCAAGGCGTGGAACACAAGCACGAGCGCGAGCACTGGGACGGGCGTGCCGCCAATCACAGCAGCGACTCGCCACGTTGACGTCGAGCTGCAGTAGTGATCAAAGCGCATGAGCTTGTCGACCGAGTAGCGCCCCAAGTACTGGTGTTCCGACTCCCATTCGTACAGCGCGACAAGCGCATTCCGTAGGCGGCGCTGGGGACTCAAGGGTGGAGCTTTGGGTGCGTGCGACGATGTGGGATGCTGGTGTCTGACGTCGTCGAGCGTATCGAGCGGCGCGGGCACGACAGGCGTGGGCACTCCGATGGCCACAGCGTACGCCGAGTGTCGCACCGTGCTTCGGAACTGCATGACTCCGTCTTGTCAATGTCCTCTCCACGGCAGCTGCAAACTGCACTAGCTGAGCCCAATTATAGCGGATCCATTAATACCCGAGACGGTCCTACGGGTCATTGTAGTTCACAAACTGGAACGAAAAGTCGGTGCCTTGGTGCGCGGTCGCGAGGTTCAGGAGCAACAGGAGACAGGCCACGACTTTGCCTTGGATCGTCATCCAGTACGACTCGAGGACGTAGGCGATTTGGTAGAGCGTCGAGAGGCCGCACTGGCGATGGAGGAGCCAAAACACGAGCGCAAACGACGCGATCTCGAGCACGAGGTAGAGCACAGCCTTGACCATCGCGGTTGCAAAGTCCTCGTTGCTCAAGTGCATGAGCGACACAATGTCCGCGCCCCCGGGGAGCACAGACGCGAGGCCAAAGAGCACGAGGTACAAGAGCGCGAGCACGACTTCGAGAAACTCGATAAACAACAGCATCTCAGTCGCAAACAGGAGCCGTAGGAGTTGTGTGAGGAGGTGGGCGTCGGCGAGACGTGGGATGGGGAGACCGTCGACGATGTGGGGATTCGGCTCGGCTTCAGAGGCCGCGACGTGCGGACCCCGGGGTCGAAAGTCGTGGAACTGAGGAGTTGAGGCGGCGGTGCCTTTGCCCGCGGTTTCGGCCAGTTTCACGAGCGTATTGGAGGACCGTCGCGCGCTACTGGCCGACACCGCAACGGGCGACGCCATGGACGCGACCGATCGCTTGCCGCCTTCGTTCCCGGGGGTAACTTGCTTTGCAGGTGAAGCCGACTGTCCGCTCAAAGCGCCGGTCGCTTGGCGTTGGGCGATTCGCTTCGCTTCGACGACGCGCGCGTGAGCGATGATATCAATGGCGACGGCCATGGCCGTCTCGCCACGCACGAGGAACGAGTGGTCGAGCACGAGCGAGATCTCGACGGCGGCCTGGAGCACGTCGACGATAAAGAAAAGCACGGGAATGAGCGGTGACGCCGCGTATTGGAGCACGAGGCACTGGTACATCGCGGCCGAGATCTCGACGACGCACACGGTCACGTCGGTGCTCAGGTCGTCGAGCTCTTTCGTGAGGCGCCACGAGAGTCGCTTGATCATCACCTTAATCGGCGGGACGCAGAGCACAATGAGCACTTGGCCCGCGAGCCCGACGTACGCAAAGACGACGGCGACGCCGAGGAACGCGTAAAACATGCCAAACTGGACCGTAAACACGGGTATGTAGAGCCGCAGGCACCGTCGCTTGAGCGCAAACTGGCTTCGCATCGTGACGTAGTGGTAGAACCCAAACCAAAAGAACCACGTGTTGGCAATGAGGACCTCTCGGAACGGAATGGGAAAGCGCCAGTAGAATGCCACGGCTGTCCAGATCGATTCGTTCGTCCCGGATGCAAGCACAGCCAAAAGGAGACAGCGCCAGTACGGGTACACGCGGTCGCTAAACTCGAGCGCTTGTTTCACGACGAGCGTGATGCCAAATGACGCGCCAATGTGCGAGACAAACGACCGGAAGAACGCGACGCT
>JAADWR010000390.1:0-10931 GCA_023336345.1 Pythium inflatum | reverse complement strand
TTGGAAGAAACTGTACGAAGTATGGACCAAACGAATGCCACGCAGTCAGTTCAATTGGCGAACGAAGAAAGTGGGCAATGAAAGGTCGCTTGGCAAGCTACTCAAGGCCGAGAATGCGTCGGTTGTCATTGTCTCCTACTTTCTACTCGACTTTGGAAACGGTCTCAACATGCGTGGATTGATGCGACTCGTTCCAGAACTTCAGCAGGTCATCATCTTGGACAATCCAAATATTCTCATATATGAAAACGAAGAGTCATCGGACGAATCGGAAGAGTCATCGGACGAATCGGAAGAGTCATTGACAAAGGAGAAAATCGACTCCGTGGGGTATCGTGCTCATTCGATGAACAGTTGCGACAAGAAATCTCCGGTTCAAGTATTGATGTACTCCCGTCGCGAGATTGACTCAAGGGTGAACCAACGAGGCTTCGCTCTTATGCTCAGGCCCGCTGGAGCCAGGTCATATGAGCTGTCTATCTATGCAGGCGATTTCAAGCCCGTTCAGCGCGATATCGCTCAATTCAGGTCGTCTTATCATGTGTTGCTCGTTCGATTCCATGCAATCAACGGCGAGTTCACTGTCGACGATATGGTCAACCTCGTTGCGCCGCGTCTTGCGCGTAAACTCAAAGTTTCGGTAAGTGCTCTTCTACTCTTTGCCAGCTAATTACTTACATCTCTCTTACAGGAAAAAAAGGCACATAAAGTAATTACCGATTGGTGCACTAGCAGAGGCGACGACGAAGATGATTACGACTCGGATTGGCAACCCAACCTCATCGAAGAGCTGCTGGAGGTGCTTGAGGTGCCCGGTTTCAGCGAATCCAGTTTGATCCGACTTTGAGAACCGCTACGCCTCGAGAGATCGCAAAAGTTACCTTGAGATACCAAAGTTACACCCGCTTTCTCGTGTAGTGTAGTGGAGAATGAGTTGCATGAGATATCTACATGCGCAACTGAGGGAGTGTCTTGGCGCGATTTCGGGGGGACTCTATTGCGCCTCTACTTGTCTAACGAGTTCATCCGGCTCAATCCACTCTATATGCACAAAATCGGATTCTCGGGGGTAGATCCTGAATCTCTCTGGTTCGAACTGGAATGGCGGAACCTTCGTTTCTTGTTCGATTGTTTCAATGACGATTTGGATGAGTGGGATGTCAGTCGAGAAGGCGCTGCGTAGTCGCGAGTAGGTCGGCTCTTTTTGTTCACGCAGAGCCGTTGCATAAAGTGTCTGATGGAAAATGGTGGAAATAGACCATTCAATCTCGCGTTTGCGTTTCGTTTAAAATGAAAGAAATCTCGTGTAATATATAAAAGAGAATGACCGAAGTACAAAGTGCAAAGCGAAGTCGCTCCCACGAGTGGCGCCTCCGAAACGCCGATAAGACTCTTACTCCAACGAAGTGCGCTTGTGGCTCCTTTTTCACATATGCAAACAAATGTCAGCACCTTCGATCCCAGAAGCATAAGCGCTACGAAGCTTACATGAGCGAGCTCGACGCTATGCGGCTCCAACTTGAAGAATTGAAAAGATCCTAGCGTGTTCCGGTGTGGTTTCTTTTTTTTCAATGCAACTTGATAGATGCATTTACAAATATAAAAAAAGAGTCATGACGATGCTATTCAATCTGCTATTCCGCGGCGAGACGAATGAGCCGGCCGGGCCATTCTCGCTGAGGAACACGCGTTTTGAGGAGGTATTCGATCACAACAAGCTTGCGTTCATCTTGCAGAACGAGAAACAAATCAAAGAAGATATCAGGCGCAAAGCGCGTGATGAGGTTGAGCTTATATCCTATTACAACAAAAGTCAAAAACACAACGAGAACGAAGCGGGTATCGAAGTGCGATACTATCAACCGCGAAACAAGATGCTTGGTCGCTACCAAGCTCAACACAAACGATCTGGTCAGTCCATCCTGAGAGAAGTACGCCACACAATCTTCGCCGACACGTACAAGGACCTGGACATTAAGAATTGTCACCCCACGCTGCTCCTGTGGCTCTGCGATCATTTCAGCATTCCAACAGTCTACTTAGCCGAGTATGTGTCGAACCGCGAGAAACACATCTCAGAGATCCTGAAGTTGAACCCAGACGCCACGATGGATGAGGTGAAGGCTGTGTTTCTATCGATCAACAACGGAGGCCACGCGGACTATGAAAAGATTGGAAAGAAAACCAAGTTCCTCGTCGCTTACAACGAAGAGATGCAATCTACCATCGATAGTATTATCGGCAAGTTCCCCTTCTTCCTCTCCAAGGTGGAAAGTATCAAGAAGAACAAAGGCAAGATGTTCAATGTGAATGGAGCTACCATTTCGCACGTCCTGCAATACATTGAGAACCAGATTCTCATGCTCATCTTCGACTATGTTGAAGAGCGAATCGGCGACGATGCGTACAAATCGATCCTCTGTTACGACGGGATGATGATCCTGAAGCACCTTTACAATGATCAATGGCAAGTTGATCTAGAAGATCTTTTCAAGAACAGATATGGCATCAACATCGAGTTGAAAGTGAAAGAGATGACACCGATCGCACTTGAGAAGTACGGCTTTGATCCAGCCAAGCGGTATGATCCAGCCGAGCTTCGTCGTGATTTGGATAGTGTCACCGATGTCTCCTCGTTTGTAGGTGATTCTGCTGATCTGTCGAAAAGCATCAACATCGTCTATGACGTATTCAACGAACAAGAATTTGACAACAAACTTCGCAAGCTGAAGACATGGGGGGAACGCCAGGAGATGATTTGCTTCCGTATCTCAGACATTCTCAAGACCATCCCCAATGAGATTATCCGTAGCGACGAACGCGTGACATCGTATGACATCGACAGAGATGATCCTTTCACTTTGCAAGAGGTCGCTCTAGTCTTAAAGAAATCTTTCGTGTACGTTCACAACAACGGCGCCTATTTCTTCGTTGTGAAGACAATCGAGACCGTTCGCTTCAAAGATGGCCCTGTTGAAACAATAGGATTCATGAACGCTGGTGGAGACTCGAGTTCGGCGTTCAAACAAGACTATTTCACCGTCACAATCGCTGGCAACGAGTACACGATCAACCTGCGTAAATGCCTAATCTTGTGCAAGAGAGGTTTCAAGTACCGCAACGTCGACGTCATTCCTCATTCTCCTCTCGAACAGCCTCTTCTATACGGTACGTTCAACCTATACGGTCAATACCAACATAAGTACGACCCCGGTTTTCAAGTGGATATGGCATTGGTCGATCTCTGGGCTGACCATATTCGCACTGTCATCGCCTCCAATGACCCGGCCATCGGGGATTATTTGCTGAACTGGTTTGCTCATCTGTTGCAGTTTCCAGCTACTAAAACCGGCACTGTTCCGTTGATACGTGGCGCTCAAGGATGCGGGAAGAACATTGCGTGCTCTGTGTTTCAGCGGTACGTTTTGAACCCGAGCTTGACCCTAACCTGCCAGGATATGGATCGACTGTTCACTCGTTTCAACAACCTACGAATGGGGAAGATTCTCATCGTACTTGACGAAGCTGTTGATAGTTGCGATCGTCGCTTGAACAACAAAATGAAAAACTTCATCACTGAAGACCGTGCCTTCATCGAGCATAAGGGCATGGACACTATCGAAGTGACTGATTTCGCGAATTACATCATCCTGACAAACAATGACTTTGCGTCTATTGTAGAGAAGAGCGACCGTCGCTACGTGTGCCTGGTTGCATCGTCGAAACGAGTGGGCGATAGGTACTACTTCAAGAACATGGCTAACAAGCTAATGAATGTCGATGCGGGGCGTCATATCTTCCATTGGCTCCTCCGCCGTGACTTGAGTGACTTTGAAGTGCGCGACATCCCGAAGACTGAGTACAAGAAAGAACTTGCGGCGCGACAAACCGACAACGTGGTCAAGTGGCTTCTTGATTTGCACCAAGAATACGTAGACTTAGAAAATGAACATGAGGAAGTAAAGACAACGACAGATTGGTGTGAAGGATATACCGCTTGGTGCCGCTTGTCGGGCGAGTCCAAGATCCATAGTAAGAATCTCTTCTCTAGTATCCTTACCCGGGAGGGCTTTGAAGTAAAAGAAGAAAAACAGGAAAAAAACAACGTTAGGAAGACCGTTCGAAATCGCACCATGTCCCGCGCGATCATCGCTCAGCGTCTCGGCGAATTCATTTGTATCAAATGACTCTATTGCGTCTCTCCATGTCTTTTTTTATGTGACATCCGACTTCTGCGGATTCTACTACTACTTACTGGCAATCACCCCCCCATTTCCATTCTCTCTTTTTTTTACCTTCAAAAAAAATTGTAGAGTGATGGGACATGGGACAAGCGCTTTTTCACAGACTCCAAAGAGATGTAGAAGTAGACTCAGTATTGAAATGTGAGTCCCAGCACCAGATGGGACAGTGGTGGGACATGATGGGACGAGACTTTAGGCGCCTATTTAGCGTCTGCTTAAATATCAGCTCAAGGCACAGACGTGGTCTCTCTAGTAAGCTTCTATAGCCGGAGCGTGTCTATCAAGTAAGTGTATGGCCTGATCTAGTGCGCCATGGAAAGTTGCTTCGTCGACCCATTCTCTATCTCTGAAGTCTTGCACGATCGCAGCAAATGCGACGAAGAGATTGTTGTTGATCCTTTCATCGTCGGGTTTGAGTTCGTCTGGCATTTCGCGGATCTCTCCAATTCCGTCGATGATGAACGCATCAATTTCTTGCTCTGCGGCTCTTGTGAGCGATAGTCTAAATCTGGTCGTTTCGATGAGCTCTCCGCGCTAGTTACAGTTGCAGCAACACAGTTGGATGCTGATCCGCCCACCATTCACTGGATTTCTGTCCGTTCCATCGCGTGCGCACACGACGCGATCGCGTCCATGCGCCTAGTTCACGTGTGCTATCGACACGTAAAGACACGATCAATACAGTCCTGGGGCTGCTTGTTTTAATGCAAATGCGGTGTATTAGTTATCGCGAGTGCTGGGTCTTGCCTCATCGAGAGAAGCTTGCAGTACTGGACATTGATAGTGGATGATCTGGTCATGCACAATGGTCAATTACGACCGTTGCCATTGGAATGCCACTTGTATCTCCCGCGTGCGATCGCCACGAGCACAAAACTCAAGTCTCGACGCACGGGAGCTGTGGTGAGGCGCCGTGCAGGCATAAAACTGGCGGCATTTGCACACAGGAGCGACGAGACTCCACTGAACTTCAACTAATAATCCGCCATCCACTGGATTTATTGTCGCCCCGTCGAAACACGCTGAAATCAGTCACCGCGCCTGTGCGTGCACCAGGGCCACGCCTTACCATAATCGATTGGAGGCACTGCGCCATGTTGACGCACGTTGAAGTTGACGGGAGCTCTCCATCAAATCGCATAGCCTCTGTGATTTTATATTGGGTTCCCCAGAAAGTGCAACTGAAATTGAGACTCACATTACGAACTGTTTGTCCGCACGAGGCTCGAGTGACGGCGGCGTTTGGGTAGTTGACTGGGGGCACTCCGGCCGACTGGCGCCGCGAGCGAAAGAGGTGGTCGGCACAGGGCGTTGGGGACGGTGTCGCTGGAACGTCCACTGACATGGAGCGCAACCAGAGCGTGCCGACGAGCTCTTGGAGCATGCGCTTTGACGCGGTGAGTGGCGACAGTGGCTGGGACCACCGTCATTGGTCGGCGTCAGTGCCTTTCCATTGCTCTCGCCATGCGTCGCGAGCTCTGTCGTCTTGGCGGTGGTGCCCCGCAACAGTCTAGGAAGCGATGCATACGAATGTAGCCTGCGGGGCGGACTCGGTGCGGTGGAACGAAACGAATAGAGTCCTGTTGACCGTCGTCGCTCTTTCTGAGGCGAGTGGTCGCGACGCATGGTATGCTGGTGCTCTTCGATGCGACAGAGTCGGTCGTTGATTCCACTGAGTGTGCCACAGAGTCGCTCGTTGGTCTGTGCGATTTGGGCTTGCATATCTTCGAGCATGTGAACCAGATCCATTGCTGCGGTCACCCTCGACGAGCAACTCTCACACGGATCCGCGGAGACCGAGCGCGGCGAAGGATTGACTGGTGGCTCGACCACACCGGCGTGATGCTCCGAGCTCAGCTCATGTGGTACGACGCTGCGCAATCGACTGGCGAGTTGCTCGGTGACCCAAACACAATGGACATATCGCTCTCGCGCGGATTGATCGCACTCGCGACGATCTCAATGCCCGTGGCGACCGACGCGTTCGGCATAACGTTTTGAACGGCCTGCATGAGGTCACATGGCACTTGCTCGGTCGCGAGGTGGCACATGGTGTGGTGGACAATGGTCTTCAGTACAATTGCACGGTCGTGCGGATACCGCGCGAGAATGCGTTGGAACGTCTCGCGCTCGAGCACGCACATTTCGACGTACGACACGGCGCGGACGTCTGACGATCGTTCGTAGTTCGAGATCAACGCCATGTCGCCGAGCATTTGTCCGCGCGTGAGGACGGTAACATCGGTGTAGAGACTGTCACTGGCAGATCGACCGCTGTCAGGCATGACATAATGGGATTGCGGGTCCGCCGTGTCTTTCTCGGATCGCGTCGGTGCGGTTGAAAACTGAGAACCACGAGATTGCTCCTTGTGCTCAGAGACAATCGGCAGGGTCGGTGGCTCGTAATTGCCAGTCGCATACGCGTGCTGCTTGCACGTCCCACGGTTGATAATGTAGCACTCGGTCCCGACTTCGCCGCGTCGCAGGACGAAATCGTCTGGCAAATACACGCGCACGCTCAGGATAAGTACCAATTGCTTCTGGAAATCCGGTGAACACGCGCGCCAGTGCGGCACGTGCATGACGACGTCCATGTACTTGAACAGCACGACCTCCAGCTCGAGCGTGTGGCTCAGATCTTTGGCAAACTTGACAGTTTCGCCGTCCAACGACTCGTACTCGGCGTGGAGGTACTCGTAATACTGGTGCACGCGCTCGCGGATCGGATGCGGGAGCTGGAGTTTGCCCATGATCGCAAACACGTGCTCCATTTTGCGTTGATACGACGTCTGGTTGGCCGAAAAGTTGGACACGAGGATCGCAACGTGACCAAAGATCACTGCCAACGCGATCGACCCCAACAGCACTGCGATTGAGCAAAATAGACCTTGTGTTGGCGTCGTCGTATTGAGTCCTTGGCCTTGCAAGAGCTGGAGGGCTTCGTAGATACTCTGAATGTGAATCTCCTAGGGGTCTCTAGATCCCAGGAACGTCGGGTCGACGTCGGCTTGGAGGAGCGACCAGACGCACGCCAAATAGTGGGCCATGATCATGACAAAGCACACGATCGCACCGATGCGGACCAAGTGGCTGTAGCGCGAGTACAGAATCCACGCAATTACGCTCTTGTCCGTGCGTCGCACGTCGCGTTTCCACGCCTGGTGGAACCGATTCACGTGGCGAACGGCTGACGTACTGCACTGCGAGATGGGAGAGCCGAACGAGCCACGCGACCCACACTTCCTTGTGAACAAAGTGGAAGAACAGCTCGACCGGCAGCATCGCGAGCGTATCCATGAATAGTCCTCGTTTCCGATAGTAGCGCCAGATCGCCCGGCGCGACGTGAGGGGCGGACCTCGTCCAGTGTGCACTTCGGTATTGGCGACTGCGATCACGTTAAGACAAAACGCAGCATTCGTGAGCACGTCGAGCGCGACGGTCTTGCCGTCATGCGGTGGATAGTAGACAATGCCGTACGGCATGTACACAAGCTGGAGCGTAAAGATGAGGCTGAGCAGACATAGTCGTGCTCGCGCCCATCGGCGTGTCGAAGAGAACGGCAGGAACTCCCGGCAGAACTCCCAGTCGATCGAACTGACGGCCGAGTGTCCGTTTGTGATGTTCTGGGAGCTGGACAATAGAGAATCGGGACACGGCAGGGCGCCGGAGACGTCTGCCTCAGAAGCCGCCGCGCATACACTGCCTCCACGCTATTTGGTGAGCTAGCGCCCTGGGTCTCCTTCGGAGGAGTTGCGGCGACTCGGCGGCCGAGGGCTCGTTACGGCACGGGTGCCGTCATGGTGAGTTCCGACAGCGGCGCTGGAGATCGACGGGACGTATCGCAACTGGAAATGGTCCATCATGCGCTCGTACCGCTCGACTTTCTGCTGCTCTTCCGGGGAGATTGCGGGAGGAATGGGAAGCGTCATCGCGACCGAAAGTTGTCGAGGGAGCTTGGTCAGCGAACCGCGTTTCGCTCGCGCCGTATGAGGTCCTGAGTGCGCAAGCTTCTGGCCCGACGCCTCCGCGTCGACGGGGACGCTCTCCTCCATCGTCAGCTTCGCGCCGTCGGTTCCAAAATGGCAGAGCTCGAGCCAAAGGCGCAAGCGGATGCGGCAGTCCTATCCTCAGGTGCCTTCCTATGAATTGACCGAGAATCCGTCCACGGGTTTTCGGTCGATGAACTCGAAGTATTCCGTAACTGTCGACAATTTATGAAATTCTCTGCAAACCACTGGGGAATAACACGGCACTGCAACTGTCAACAACAACCCATATTTCCCGATATTTTCAAAAGAAATGGGCTCCGGAAAGAGCGGCCTCTTGGCAACGCAAACGGGAACGCGGTTTGCCTCGAATGCTAATTTCCAAAGAGCAATCGGAACTTGAAATGGGCATATCATAGAGCGAGTCGAACATGACATGTGTGTAGGGATCATTCGACTGGATATATTCAACATTGGTCGTTGCGCAAGGGGCACGAGGCGTCGCATGCGACGACACATACCCTTAGACAATGCGAGATCACCTCGTTTTGAAGGCGTCGTTCAGCCAGGCACTGGAGCGTTTCGTGGTTCAGCACCAGTGCAGGATCTCGGGATGCTGGTTTGAAAGGTTGTTTCTACAGTGCTTTTGACGAAAAGACCCGTTGCGTGCTTGCGTGCTTTTATTTCACGTTGGGATGCTTCGTGTGCACACAACGAGTCTAAGGTGGTTGAATCGCAATGTCTCAGGCGAACGCAGCCCGAGAACTCCGCTACAGACGTTGGAAACCGAACGCATGCGTGGTCTGCTGGGTTTGCAGCGTCAAATGACCAGTCAAATCGGTCGGTAGGTCGGACTATCGTCACGTGACTGCCTGTCTGCATCGCGCGATACGAAATCATTGATTCCAAATTTTAGGGTTTACATGCATGGAGCCTAAGCGATCCATGAATCTTGAGCTGTGGATGTGGTTAGAGAACCTGGAATGCCTCCATCCACCTCACCGCCGTGGTTATCAGTTGCTACTGTATTTGCCTTCAGACCTGTGGGTCGTGTTTCCGTAAATAGGTGTACGTTTCAAGTGCGATTGGTCCGAGTGCAAGTTGGTGGCGCACTCTGCTCGCGAAGCCGTCGAGGCTGCTGCACCAGCATCGACAGAGACAGTTTGGGTCGTCCTTCTTTTGCTTGTGAATACGAGATCCCGTTGAAACGGTCAGACCCAACAGCGCATTGCGGACAGCCTGTAGGAGCTTTGGTATCGCGATCTCAAACAGCTTTTGGTCTCTACGAGCAGCTCGTATTCTGTCCACAGCTGCAAAGTCCTGACGCACAGACCTTCGGTGAGGCGTCGACGACCCTGCATCGACTGACGCTGGTCACTCGCCTCATCCTCGACCGTCAACCATCCACTGGATTTATTTCGCCCCGTCGAATACGCTGAGACTCTCAGCCTGAGAACCACCGCATCTGTGTGTGCACCTTTGTAGCACAAGGGACACGCTGCCATAATCGATCGGCGGCACTGCGCAATGTTGAGGCAAGTTGAAGTTAGTGGTTGCCTCGATCAAATCGCATAGCCTCTGTGATTTTATAGTGAGCTCACGAGAAAGTACACTGTACTGCAAGGGACATGTTCAGTTGAAGCGGCATTGCATCAACACGGGAAGCGTGGACGTGTGTAGAAGGAGGGCAAGCGTCTTGGTCTCTGAGCTTTGATTAAGCGCTGATGAGTGGGACCGCCACGCCAAGAAACAGATCGGATAGACGACAGGCTTTAACGTCGAGTGCCTGTCACTTGCGTGAACAAAGACCCACCTAGAGATCGGCGTCCGCATTTCTTGCTGCATGGAGCAACGCACCGCCACAGCCGCGGTCTCCGGTATTCTTCAATTTGCTCCCAACGCAAGAAGTCCAACATGCTCTCGTCGTCGTGGTTCAAAGTCCTCGGCATCGCAGCATTCGCCGTCTCGTCCGTCACGAGCGCAACGTCGGACGTCGATGCCAAGGTCGACAAGATCCTCGCGACCTTTACGGTCGACGATATCCTCGGGCAAATGACGCAGCTCAATGTCCGTGCGATCCTCACGGACGGCCCGCTCGATGAAACCAAGGTCCGCCAGTTTGCCAGGTTCAAAGTCGGGTCGTACCTCGGGCAGTCGTACACCGACCCGAAAGGCAAGTACTTGGCGTCGGCCGACGAGTGGCGCGCGCTCCTCACGCGCGTCCAAGAGATCAGCATGGAAGCAAACGGCGGGCACCCGATCATCTACGGCATCGACTCGGTCCACGGCGCCGTCTTTGTCGAGAACGCGACGTTCTTTGGGCACCAAATCAACGCTGGCGCGTCGTTTAACCCGTCGCTCGTCCGGAAAATGGGCGAAATCACGGCGAAAGACACGGCCGCGAGCGGTATGCCGTGGACGTTTGGGCCTATTCTCGAAATCTCGCAAAACAAACTCTGGGCGCGCACGCATGAGACCTTTGGCGAAGATCCGTACTTGGTCTCCGTTATGGGCTCGGCGCTGATTTCGGGCATCCAAGCTAAGAGCGAAGTCGCGGCCTGCATGAAGCACTTTGTCGGGTACTCCAAGACGCCCACGGGCCACGACCGTGACGGCGTCTCGATGTCGGACTTTGAGCTCCTCAACAAGTTTGCGCCGCCGTTCATCTCGGCTGTGAAAGCCGGCGTCAAGACCGCGATG
>JAADWR010000389.1:0-10931 GCA_023336345.1 Pythium inflatum | reverse complement strand
CTCGGTCTCCCAACAGAGAATGTTTCCGTGCCCGACGCTCTCACTACATACGCCGCCTGTGCCGACGCCATTGCGCTGAGTTCTACAACTCAACACGGACGGAAACGCCGTCGTGGTCAACTTGTGTGGATCACTGTTGCCACCGAGCTGCGCAAGGTTGCGAGGTGCACCAACAACACTCCAGGCAGCAGCAGCAACTTCACCCCGCATCAATGACCACTTTACTCTATGAGATGCAATATATTCTGTCAGGTATGATCGTCCAGTATAACCGGTTGGTCGTCAAGTAAATTCCGTCTGCTTGTAGATGCCCAGTCTCTTCGTTCCAGTATCCGGATATGCGACCTCTCGGACCGCCCATAGCATTCCACGAATTCTCTCATGTTCCAAGCCAAAGCACTGGAACTTGTACAGTCTCCTGTTCGCCATCGTCATCGCACGAAATCCGGTTGTTTAACATCTCCACGTCCGCCACTCGGCAATTCGCTCTACTATCGAGATGTCGTCAATCTTCTCCCGTTCCAACCGCCAAAACAAGCCGGCCAAAGCGCGAGGCCATTCGACAGCGTCCGTGACATCGGAAACAGCGTCTTCTGCCGAACGCTCCGTCTCCTACAAATCGCTCCATACGTCATTTTGCACGCGTTCTCAGTGTGATCAAGTGTGTTTTGGACAAAGAAGAGGCCGGAAGCAAGGTCTCTCGATCCAGTACTGCGTCCAGTTCGACGCCCGTGTTCCTCACGCCCACGAGCTCGGACCGCGACGTACTCGCGGCCCTCGACTATCTCGAGGTCGATCCCCACGTAGAGCTCCGCTCGGACGACCATCGCATCTACCAGCTCGATTTGGCCGGTTCATCCACTGCCATCCCCACGCCCGTCCCAGATACCGAAACGACGCGACTCGAAGCCGTGGCTCACGTGAGCGTCGCGAACCTCCAGTCGTCGGCCGAGGTCGAAATCCTCTGTGACGTTGCTGCCAAAGAAATGGGCTGCGCGACCAGCGCGATCTCGATCATCGACAGCGACACGTTCCACGTCATCGCGTCCAACTCGCCCGAGCTCCGGCGCGTCGCGTTGCCGCGCGAGTCGTCCATGTGCTCACACACGATCATGGAAAAGAGCCCGTTGATCGTCAAGCACCCGGAAGCCGACGTCCGGTTTAGCAAATTTGATTCCGTCGATGCGTTTGGCGTGCGCTATTACTGTGCGTTTCCGCTCATGGGCGAGAACGACCAGATCATTGGTGCGATGTGCTGCATCAACAACGCGTCGATGGACATTACCGAGTCGCAGTTTGCTGCAATCAAGAAGCTCACGACGACCGCGTCCAAAATAGTGCGGCTCCAGACCAAGCGCCGCAGCAGCTGCGACGGACTCGTCGCGGCGTCGGCCGAAGTGTAATGAATATAAGCGTGTGAGGATCACGACTGACTTGGAGTGCACATAGAAGCAGCGCCGTGTCAAACCCAAATCTTCTACGTGTACGTCCAGAGCAGACCGATGGGCAGGAGAAGCCAAAGCGAAACGGCCGACTGACGTGGGGATCGTCTGCTCACCATCGAGCAGAAAAACTTCCACGCAACTTCAACTTGAAGCATAGACGGGACGAGATCTTTTCCATTTTGAACCATGCCATCCAATGGGAACCTCATCTCATTGCGATTCTTCTATGGAAGGCACTGGACACGTGCAGGTTCGCGTGCACGACCGATGCGGCTGTGCTGGGACGCTTCCGAGCGTTTTGGGCTCCAGCTGCGAGAGGCGAGTGCTGACTCCGGCCGTGCAAACCGCCAAGCGACGTGGTCTCATTATTGTGGCTTTACGATTGCATGGTGACTCCGTGTACTGCAGCTTCACGCATCCGACGTTTCTCACTGCGTCCAGCTGAGACCGTTGGATGGGCTTCACCTTCCTTCGATTTTCCACACTTGTGGTTTGGCTCCTCTCGTTGTCGGGTGAGTCAACGGATAGAATCGAGAGGGGGCGTCGTGTCGCACGACGTCCTGTTGTCCTCTGTTCCGAACACCGCTCAGTCTGGAATTCGCCCGTCCGCTCGTAATTCGTTCGCTATGTCACCCGGCGTCCACAAGCCGAGCGGCGACTCTGCCAATCCACTCGATAACCAAGCGACCCACGAGACACCGCCGGCCGCTTCTGCTGAGGCCAAAACAGACCCACGGCGTGCGTCGTTTCGTCCACGCGTCGTGACTGTGAGCGACGACGACCTCGCTAACATTGCGGCTACGACCCGTGACGCCACCGAGTGGGAGAACGTGTTGCTGTCCGCGCGCGCCGGCCCTGGGCGCTGGCGCGTCGAGCACACTGTGGACGACTTTTCCGTGTACGCGCGCCAAGAATCCCATCGCTTTGGGGTCCTCGCCGTCGGTCTCATTGCTGGCGGCGCTGGGGAGATCATGAACGTTCTCCAGTGTCAAAACAGCGCACAGTACGCGCAGCACATGGCCGCGGTCTTTGAAAACCAGTTCAAAGACGGATCGTTTGTGTACCACGTCCCGCGGCGCCGCACGCGCCTCCGCGACAATCAAGTGCAGCTCGTGGATCTCTCGGTCAAGACCGTGACGTTCCAGAAAGCCGGATGGCTTGGGAGCCACGAAGAGTGGTGTTATCTGGACGCAGTGTACTGCCACGGCTCGACCGGGGCCGCCGAGAAGCTCATGACGACGCTCGACCCAGCGTCAATCGTCGCCGGCCTCTCGGCCCGCCGGACCAAGTACCTCCACGGCGTCACGTGCGCCTACTTGTTGCTCCCAGAAGACCGCGTCGAGTCGAACCAAGACGACCACGACAGTACCAAGCCGCCAGCACGGACCAAGTACACGCGAGTGCACTTTTTTGCCGAGTACACGATCCCCAAGCAGTTTGGCTTCCACGTCTCGTCGCTGAGCCCCACGGCGTCGGACAAACTCATCAAGCAGCGGCTCGTGCGCCTCGCCGACAGCTGCGCGCGGCTCCCGCTGCTCGTGCGTCGCCAACGTCTGGGGGTTCAAGACGTTGTCGACTACACGCGGCTCTTGCCGCCCACGAATACGCCGTGTTTGGTCTGTACCAAGATGCTCTTGGTCGCGAAAGTTTGCCGCCTCTGTGGCATGGGCGTGTGCGCCGAGTGCTCTTCCAAGTACGAGCGCGCGACTCTCCCGCGTGACGGAAAGGGAGCACTCCACGTCGAGTCGATCCGCGTCTGCGCACCGTGCCTCTACCGTGTCGACCGCGCCACGTACGACAACCTCACGCCCGCGAGTCTTCAGGGTCCGCACATTGTGCCCGACGCCATCGACACGACGCCGCCGACCGCGGCGCTGCGGGAACTTTTGCACGACGCACTCGTGAAAGCCCCGTCGCCGTCGCGCAAGGCCGGCGTCATGAATGTCATCAAGTGCGTGCTCGACCAAGAAGCCGCCGAAGCGTCGTCGGTCTCCTCTTCCGCTTCGCACCTTTCGTCGCTGCCGTTGGCGGCCCAGCTCCTCACGCCCACAAGCTCCGAACAAGAGTATCTCGACGCCCTCGACTACTTGGATGTTGAGCACGTGACACCGGACGCCGCCGCGTGCCGCACGCACGAAGATAGGTGCTACCGCGTGGACGCGAACGATCCCGACGTCGCGCTCAATGCGCCGCTCGCTGAGTGCGAAGAGGCACGCCTCCGCGCCGTCGAACAGATCGACATGAACGAACTCGCCGAGTCAGTTGAGCTCAATCTCCTCTGCCATCTAGCGGCCAAAGAAATGGAGTGCTCGACCAGCACGATCTCGATCTTTGACCGCGACTCGCTCAACTGCGTCGCGACCAACGTGCCGGCGTACGAGCGCCTCAAGCTCCCGCGCTGGAACACCATGTGCGCCCACACGATCCTCGACCCGCGACCGCACTTGATCCCGCACCCCGAGTCGGACATTCGCATGGCTGACGCGCTCGTCGTCACGGGCTACGGCGTGCGCTTCTACTTTGCGTTTCCAGTAATCGACGCGAGCGAGCAGATCATTGGCTCGTACTGCGTCATGCACGAGCAGACGCGCGAGATCAGCGCGGCGCAGTACTCGGCGTTCAAGAAACTCGCCGAGACGTGCAACAAAGTCGTGCGGATCCACGCCGACACGCGGCGCCGGCGCAAGTCGTCGTTGGCGAGCGCCACGAGCAGCGACGCGGCCCACATGTGAGACCGTTCAAGTGTCTAGCACTTGTCTTTCGATCAATGTACTAGTACCGTCATTCTTATTCAGCAGAACATCTAGACCCTGTGGATTCCACGGTGCACGAGCGGAGACCTTCACCAGCTTCCTGGACCTGGGCAATCCCCAGTTGGTGGATTGCACACAACAGCGCGTGCAGTCCAGATGCCTCCTACAAATTCTCAAAAGAGGGTATGCCATGCTGGAAAGTCGTGATACATTCCACCTTGTTTTGTAGCATGCGCATTTGTATCACCGTATTCTAGGATTTCAGTGTTGGGCGGCAATGTTGGTGCCGGTCCTTCTCTCGCACGCCCGTCATCGTTGGGTACGTTCGCCGTTCCTCGGTGTTCTCAGAACACCAACGAACATTGCTCTCGTTGAATCTCAGCGCGCGCACTGGACGCAACAGAGCGGCGAGGCATCATGACTCGTCGCTATGCAATGACGGTCATGCCGACCAGCGCTGTCCAGATCCGCAAGTTCTTGAGCCCTTGAGCTCAAGCGCTGAACCCTTCGTCGAGACAGCGTCCAGCATAGAGTGCTTTGGGTCCTCTCGTGGCGTTTATCATCATCAATGGTTGCGCCAGCTGACGCGCTATGTCAGTGCAGGCTCGGAGCTGTAACAACTTTGAATGGCTGGCCGCAAGTGCCTTTTCCATCCACGACACGACAACCCAAGTGAATGGGGGTCTCTTCAGCTGGTTCAACGTCGACCTTCTGGTCCAAAGTCGCCATGCGATGACCGGATTTGTGTCGGGCAAAGACAGGCGGACGATTACCGATGATGGCTGGCACTAGTTTGACCATTGTCTTCATTCCGCCACTCGACCAACAGAACCGTCATGGCGAAGCAAGTGTCACCGCCACTGCCACGCCGCTCAGTCGCGCCGTGCATCGAGCACCCTGGTCTCGTGGAGCTCGTGCAGCGCACCAAGACGTCATTCAATTGAACCAGATCCTCCGCGGATCAGACCCAACAAGGGCCCAGTGGAAATGGCTCGAGAACGAACGCAACTTCTCCATCTACACGAAAGAAGGCCGCTCAAAGCAGTTTGGCGTTCTTGCCATGGGCGTCTTCAAAGGCAGCGTCCCGGAGATTGCGTCGCTCCTCGTGACCACGTCGCAGGATCAGTACGTCCGGAGTATGGAAGCGCTGTATGACAAGAGCTTCAAGCACGGCATGTACGTCCACGACGTCGCCTCCGACGTCCAGAACGAAACGCTTTCGGTCCGCACGGCGACATTCGAGAAGCTCGGGGTTGGAAACCGAGCACCGACGAGTGGCAGTACCTCGAGTCGACCTCGTACGACCCCGAGCGCCAAATCTTGGAGAAGCAGCTGACGACGCTCGAGCCCCAGGACGTTGTCACGAATGACCGTGGTTCAATGAGCAGCTCGAAACCCAAGCTGTTGAGTGCCGTCACGGCCGCATTCCACATTGAACCAGATCAGTACGAGGAGAGCGACGTGCCACCGGGCATGGAAGACCCGCGGGTTAGCAGTGACATTGGGAAGAAGCCCCGCGTCGCGACGCGCGTGCATTTCTATGCTCAGTATGGTGCCGGTTCAGCGTCTGCGCGCTCTCGATTTGGTCGCTTGTCGCTCACCAAGCCCAAGAACCTCTTGTCGGAGAAGAAGATCAGTCTGCGACTCGTGCACTTGGCCAAGAGCTGCGACCGCCTCTCGCTCCTCGTGCGCCGTCGGCGTCTCGGCATGCAAGTCGTGGTCGACCAAAAGCGCTTTCTCAACATCACAACCTCAACGTGCTATTGCTGCGACCAAAAGCTCGGGATGCTCACGAAGCTCTGTCGCATCTGTGGTCAAGGGGTCTGTAGTGACTGCTCAGCCAAGTACGAGCGCGAGACGCACGCTCGTCCCACACGTGGTGGTCGCGTGCGTTTGGAGAGCGTTCGTGTGTGTGATCTTTGCCTCACGCGTATCGACACGGCCGACTACTCGAGCATGTCGGATGCGGCGTTGATGGGTCCTGTCGTTCAGCCGAATCCTCCGAATACCCCCGCCCCGGCTGCCGACCTCAAAAGTTTACTGCGTGAAGCGCTTCTTCAAGCGCCGTCGCCGACCAAGAAAGACGCTGTTATGAGTGTGATTCGGTGCGTCTTGGACCAGGAACGAGCGAGCGAAGACAACAAGCCGTTGGGTAACGTGAAGGCGCCGATTCTCGTCACGCGTATGACTCCCGACAAAGACTACGTCGATGCGCTCGACTACCTCAACATCAAGTCCACTTTGCACACGGACGTTGTGCTCGCAAACGAAGACGGTCGAGCGTACGCAATCGACACGAAGGCCGACGACATAGACGCGCCGCTGTCGTATCCCGTGCCAGAGAATGACCACGAGCGCATCGCTGCGATCGAGCAGACGCGGATTCTCGACCACGGGACGTACGCGGAGCTCGATATTATCTGCGATATCGCTGCGAAAGAACTCGGCTCGTTTGCGAGTCTCGTGTCGGTTATTACGGCCGACAAGCAGCACGTCATTGGCGCTAACATGGACGCGCTGCGCGACCTCGTGCTACAGCGCGAAGACGCGTTCTGTGCCCATACCCATACAATCATGAACGACACGCCGCTTGAAGTACCGCAACCCGCTGCCGACATTCGCTTCAGCAAGATCACGCCGGTCAAGGCCATGGGCGCCAAATACTATTGTGGCTTTCCGCTGGTCGCGGACGATGAGCACGGGTCGGTCATTGGCACACTCTGCGTTATCGACGACAAGGCGAACGCTAAGAACGAGTCGCAGTACGCTGTGCTCCAGAAACTGGCAGCGACAGCGTCGAAAGTCGTGCGGCTCGAAGGCGCCAAGCGACGCCGAACAGTGTCGTCGTAATCATCCTCTGCACTACAGTGGCATTATGCAGTCACTCTGTCTCATTGGGCCAGTTGTATGATCCTGCACCAGTGCGAGCACTCTGTTGATCGTTTGTACTACTACAGTACAGTGTATCACTCGACAAATGCCGCTTTGCTGGATCGTCCTTCGGCGTGTGATCGTAATCGTCACCCAGCTGGGGTGGTCTGGGTTGGGGCCCTCGGCTTTTCCAATGTTCGGCAACTTTCGATTTCGCTCACCGCCGCCAAGGTGGATTCACTCTGTGTGGTGGAGACCAATATTATGGGAACATCTGTGCCACAACGCAGCAATCTATCGTCATCAGCATTCTCCAATCAGTCCGATCCCGCTGTGGGATTGCGGCAGTCCCCAAAGCGGAAAGCTTCCCACAAATGATGGATTCTTACGTACCACAAAAGCACACCCATCTCCACGATCGTGCTGATTCTGCGCGATCGTGCTTCCCACTCACTTCGCGACTCGACCTCCCATGCCCAAACAAACGTCACCGCCGTCTCCGCCTCGCGTTCAACACGCTGGCCTCGTGCAGCTTGCCCAACGGACCAAGAAAGCGATCCAGTGGAACCGGATCCTCCGCGGATCCGCCGAATGGAAATGGCTCGAGAACGAACGCAGTTTCTCCATCTACACGAAAGAAGACCGGTCCAAACAGTTTGGAGTTCTCGCGATTGGCGTCGTCCAAGGCAGCGTGCCTGAGGTCGCATCACTTCTCGTCACATCATCTCCGGAGCAGTACGTCCGGAGTATGGAAGCGCTCTTTGGCAACCGCTTCAAGCACGGCATGTACGTTCACGACATCATCTCAGACTCTCCGGGTGAAAGGCTCTCGGTCCGTACGGCGACGTTCGAGAAGGTCGGTGGGTGGAAACCGAGCAACGACGAGTGGCAGTACCTCGAGGCGTCCTCTTACGACCGCAACCGTAGAATCTTGGAAAAGCAACTGACGACGCTCGAGCCACAGGACCTTGTCGTGATGGATCCCGTCTCGTTCAATGCGAACTCGAGTCGCAGCTCCAAGACCATGCAGCTCCACGACGTCACGGTTGCGTTCCGCGTCGAGCCAGATGATACGTTTGAGACAAGCGGGGTGCCGCTGGGCATGGAAGATCCGCGTTTGACCGCCAACAGCGGCGTTGACAAGAAACCGCGCGTCGCGACGCGGGTTCATTTCTACGCTGACTATGCTGCCGGCTCGTCGTCGCTCCGCTCGCGCTTGAGCCGTTTGTCCATCACCCACTCCACCGACAAAAGAATCAAACGACAGCTTGTGCACATGGCCAAGAGCTGCAACCGCCTCTCACTCCTCGTGCTCCGTCGTCGTCTGGGCATGCAAGTCATTGTCGACCAAAAGCGGTTTCTCAACATCACAACTTCGACGTGTTTTTGCTGCGACCAGAAGCTCGGAATGCTCACGAAACTCTGTCGTATGTGTGGCCAAGGTGTGTGTAGTGACTGCTCGGCCAAGTACGAGCGCGAGACGCACGCACATCAAACACGCGGCGGTCGCGTGCGGTTGGAGAGCATTCGTGTGTGTGATCCGTGCCTCGCTCGCGTCGATAGCGCTGACTACTCGAGCATATCGGATGCGGCGTTGGCAGGTCCAGGTGTCCTCCCGAACGCACCTGACGCCCCAGCTCCAGCTGCCGACCTCAAGAGTTTACTCCATGAAGCTCTTCTTCAAGCACCGTCGTCGACAAAGAAAGACGCCGTGATGAGTGTGATTCGGTGCGTACTGGACCAGGAGCGAGCAAGCGAAGACACGTCTGCAGCGTCCCCGCGGTCTCAGTTAGCCAGAACTCAACTTTTACCCACGCCCGTGCATGATGACCAGGACTATGTCCATGCACTCGACAGCCTCGACATCAAGACCGTCCCTCACACTGAAGCGGTCCTGGCAAACGAAAAAGGTCGTGCGTACGCTATGGACACGCAGACTGGCGACGTGGACAGACCACTGTCGTACCCGATCCCAGCCAACGAACAAGAGCGCATCGCTGCCATCGAGCAGTCGCAGATTTTGGGTCACGGCGCGTACGCCGAGCTCGACATTATCTGCGACATTGCCGCCAAAGAGCTCGGGTCCGCCATGAGCCTCGTCTCGATTGTCGGGGCCGATAAGGAGCATGTCATTGGCGCGAACTTGGACACCCTCCGGGACATGGTGATCCAGCGCGAAGACACGTTCTGCGCCCACACGATCATGAACAACACGCCGCTCGAAGTGCCGCATCCTGCAGCCGACATTCGCTTCAGCAAGATGATGCCAGTCACGGACATGGGGGCCAAATACTACTGTGGCTTTCCGCTGATCGCCGATGACGAGCACGGCTCGGTCATTGGCGCGCTCTGCCTCATTGATGACAAAGCCAACGCTATGAATGAGTCGCAGTACGCCGTGCTCCAGAAACTCGCAGCGACGGCGTCGAAAGTCGTGCGACTCGAAGGCGCCAAGCGACGGGGCACAGTCTCCGCACAGTGAACTGCAGCGTAGTGAGTGTGAGTCGGTTTCCGATACAGTATTGTCAACGCGTGTACCCATCGCTCGGATCTGAGTTATAAACGATTGTGGAATGATCTGTGCGATCTGTGCTCCGAAGCTGTATTCAGTGCGTAGGATAACCTCGTGGCAGCCTGTCTCCAGTAAGAATTATAGTGCTCTGACGCATTTCCCACTCGCAGCATCAGAGATGGAGAGGCGTGACGACGCACGGCTCATCTCGACTCGCGCCACCATCGACTTGGGCTGAGCCACCCACTCTTTGCGCCAAATATCGCTTTCCCGAACCGAGATCCCATTGCGCGTCTCGTCGCGAATGGCGTCGTGGGGAATCTCCTCGTGTGATGGCTTCCGGTCGGGAACCCGTTTTTACGGTAAACGGGAAGCGACCCACGCGGGCCGGTGTACTAGTACGGCCGATTCCATGGTCGACTCCAAGGGCGGCACAAACCTGTGGCACCTGAGGCTAAAGCGCCTCGGAAACTGGCAACGCTCCCTTCCGCCACAGCGCTGAAGTAGTTCAGTTCGCGCGCTGAAACCTTGGAACAAACTGCCATCATAGTCCCACATGCATCAGGACGCTTGGATAGGCTCCCTCATGGTAGACATTACCGTAATACGACTGGTTACAGCAGTCGCAGCACTTCACCCTCTCCGAGCCAACACAAGTTGCCGTCGACCAACAACGACTCGGCATCCAGTGTTGTTGTTCCCACGAATGCAAAGGCCACGCTATTGTTGTTGGGTTGGTCTGCGATTCGACAACGCGTATGAGTGGCGTGTTATCGGCTGTGCTTCAACATGTCTGTCCTTTTTATCTGCTGCAGCCGGGAGTCAGAGAAAGGGAGATCACCATCGATGATGGATTCCAAACGGTTGATTGTGCGTGATCCTCGGGGTATGACTCGTACGAGGTTTGGTCCCATCAGGACGTTGATGATCAGCGTCATCGTCCGTCCTATTCCTTTCATTCCGCAGAGTTCCAATGGTGAAGCAAGTGTCACCGCCACCGCCACGCCGCACGCTCGTGCAGCGCGTCGAGCACGCGCCTGGTCTCGTGGAGCTCGTGCAGCGCACCAAGACGTCGATTCAATGGAACCAGATCCTCCGCGGATCAGACCCAACAAGTGCCCAGTGGAAGTGGCTCGAGAACGAACGCAACTTCTCCATCTACACGAAAGAAGACCGGACCAAACAGTTTGGAGTCCTCGCGATCGGCGTCGTCAAAGGCAGCGTCTCAGAGATTGCGTCGCTCCTCGTGACCACGTCCCAGGACCAATACATCCGGAGTATGGAAGCGCTCTTTGGCAACCGCTTCAAGCACGGCATGTACGTTCACGACATCATCTCAGACTCTCCGGG
>JAADWR010000388.1:0-10942 GCA_023336345.1 Pythium inflatum | reverse complement strand
ACCCATCACATGAGCTTTGCGCTGGCATAGCCATAAGACAAGTAACACGTACCCATCGGCGCAGCCCATGGCAATCCACCCGCGACCCTCAGCGCGCACTTGTAGTGTGTCAACGGCTAGAACAGGATGGTGAAACTCGGCAAACTCGGGGAAAAACGACGCAAACTGGTCGTTCGATAGTCGCACACACGCAGCACTGGGCATCGCACTCGCAGCGTCGTCGATAAAACCGATCGCAACCATCGACTCCATACGGAAGAGAATCACACCATGAAACTCTCCGGTCGACGCTTTCGCCCGCACACTCATAATGACGGTCGGCGCTGCGACGAGCTCAAAGCGAAGCGAGTAGTTCGACTCGTCTGTCTGGGATGGATCACTTCCATCGGTACTGTGCTTTTTCGTGAGCGTCGGCTTGCGCTTGGTTGGCGGAGGGTCGCTGCCTGTGACAGGGACGACGCGTGCGTCGACGACACCGAGAAAAAGCTGATCGTTGCCATCGGCCGTAGCACTGTCACTGTCATCAGCGCTGCTGGACGCAGCCTGGTCGCCAACTTCAGCGTATGCTACGACGACGCGCTCGCGTCCAGGCGCTGAGATCACTCCGCTCGCAATTACGTCGACGCTGCCGGACGGGTCGTCTGAAAACGTGATTGGGTCCCATCGGTACTGCTCACCGGATCTATCAAACTGGAGCTGTTGGACGTGGCGGTCTGTGGCCACGAGCACCGTGCTGTGACGCCACTGTCAGCGCAGGGCATAAAGAGGGAACGCGTAGACGTACTTTCTCGAGGGGTGGACACAGAGGCTGTGGATATTCGGTGCTCCATTGCGGAACGCGAAGAACCGCTTTTGGTGGAATGTCATCGGCATCTTGACTTCCAGAATCCAATCGACTCAGGTGAACACGATTCTGATCCACTCTGATACCACCATATTTACCGTAAATGTGACCAAATACCATCAAATACCCGTTAATGTGCCGAACACAATGGAAGGATCGGTGGGAATGACGACTCCAGCGTGCGTGAAACAGAAACGGATTTGTGTCGATTGTTCGGTCATGTTCAATGCAACCAGGCGCAGCGTCGTCGGCGGATCACGTGCCCTCCGCCGTTCCGAGTCGGAACGCTGCGAGAGCTGACAGGGACTGTGACATGGATACTGTAGAACTTCACATACAGTAGCTCCTCCCGTGATGCAATTGAGACCAAAACATCAAGCTGTCCCGGAAAGACGCAGCGATAAATAAGGCGTCATATTCTGTCCGCGTGGCGAGACCAAACGTACAATCAAATACTACGTAGTACAACACATCAGGCGCACCATGAGTGCAGGACCTGCCCTTGGAAGGGTGCTCGGGGGTACTAGCTTCCCATCGGGCCATGAGCCGAAGCTGTTGATCGTCTGGACGAGCGCACTCGCTACTTGTGGGCGGGGTGAATTGTCAAAGGCTGGCGCGCGGGCTGCCGTGTGTGTGCCAAGAGTCTGTAGAGACTCCTGCATAGGCTGGAATACAGGTTCTTCCTTCGCAGCACAATATCACTATTCATAGTTGAGCACATCGTCGTCGCCAAAGAGATTCACGGCCGACCGCCCTTCGTTCATGAAGTAGTCCATGCCATATGCTTCGGTCCACTCAAGCAACGCAGAGTCAGCAGGTTTCGCCGGCTTCGCAGACGGCACCATCGACTCGACCGGAGGGTAGCCCATCGGAGGCAGCATCGATGGTGGCGGAAGCGGTAGACTCGTCTTGACTCGCTTCGCTGGTACATTACCGTTTGGCGCGACCTTGGCACCTTGCTTCTCTTGGAGAAGAGTCTTCACCAACGACGTCAAGTCGCCCAATTGGTTCATCAAATCCGAGACTTGGTCCTGGAGACTGTTGACCGACATCTTGAGCGTTTCAACTTCTTCCTTGTCGGGCGACGTCGGCTCCGAGTACGTCTTGCGGCGAATGTGCACCATGAGCTCTTGCTTGCCGCGTACAAACTTTTCGTGGTAAAACTCCCACCAGTTGCGCGTCTCGTCGTCCATCGTGTTGATCACAATCTCGTCCTTCTTGTGCTTGCGAAAGCCGTAAAAGTTGAGCTGGCGCACAAAGCTGCTAAAGTTATTGTGCTTAAAGTACCGTGGGAGCATGACCTTGGCGAACTCGCGCGGGTTCTTGATGATGAACGAGAGGCCGTTCTCGGCCCACGACGCGACGTGGTCAGGTGACGACTCGATCATGTCGTACGTCTTTTGGAGGAACACCGGCGCGGCTGTGCTCGCCGTCATGGAGCCGCGTGCGATCGTGAGCTCGCCATCCGAGCTGCGCTTCCGGAGCTTATCAGTCATTGTCGCTTGAGCTTCTCGAGTGTTTTCACGAACTGGTCCCCAAAATCAAAGCTGGACACAGAGGAGGAGTGATGAGAACGGAGGAGCGCTGACATCTCCAACCTGGGTTTGGTTGTTTTTGGGTCTAGCGACCAGGCGCAACCAATCGCCACGCAAGATTGCGTTTGGCGCTCCCACGATGATCAGATAAATCTTCGTGCGGGCTAGGGGTCGGCCGCAGGATTATGACCCCATGAAAAACCTCTACGATCTGTGCACTGAAACCGCTGAAAAACCTTGCCGTCGTTGGGCCGACCCAAGCGGTCGTCAACGCGACCCACTTTGATTGGCTGAGACGCAAGACCATCCCAATGCAGCCGACGAGAAGGCGGTTTTGTAGAAGAAACAGAGCGTGGGAATCTGGAGCCGTTATTTGCGCACGCCACTTCCGTACTTATTCCCCACATGGTGTTCACTGGCGCCTGCGTGTTTTTGGGGATTTTGCAATTGTGTGACCTGAATTCACCAGCGTGAGTAGTCACAAGCACACGAGTTTTGCCACCGACCGCACGGTGTTTGGCGACAAGCGTATACTTCCGAGCAGGGTGATTCTGGTCAGATGCCCAACCGACCAGGGCATAGTGGACGCTGCACGAGTTTATCCATGACCAAAATAACTTGGAATCTCCTGATTGTAGACCGGACATGACATGTTTGCCACACGCATTGTCCGACTGGATCATAAGCACGGGCATCCATGAGGGTTGAGGAAGGGGTCATAATCCTTGGCATCAGGAAAGCCGATGCAAGGCAGCGATGACGACACGAACCATGTCACTTTGAACACTTGGAACACGGAACAAACTCTGGGGTCATAATCCCGCGCCGAGATGGGTTTTCAGTTGGCGCGTTGATTGGCTAAAAGCCGTACTGGGTGGATGGGCAAACTTTGTTTCACCTTGCTCTGCCGAGAATGATGGTCGAAGATTACGAAGCCGCTGCCGCGATGCTGGATTGGCTAAAATAATACTCAAACGAGCAAGAATTGGCTATAATTGAGCGCTCCAAAGGGGCCGACCTGGCGTTGTTGTCGGACCAAACCGAACAGCATCCACTTCAAGCTGCCTCAGCTTCATGTCGCGTGTTTATGGGACCTGAGCATCCACCCGCACAGGTACTGGAGCACTTCACTAAAGTACGTATCGAGGGCTGCGCGGGAAACTGGGGACGGCAACTTCAACCGACGCGGCAATAATATGGAGAGGACGAAGCTGCGCAAGCGCATGGAGCTGCGCGTGGCCTACATGGAGTTTCTGCGTGACAAGGTACGCCATCAGCTACCACGGCCGCCCAGTCGTCATGGCTGTCGGATGCCATGATGGGTCGGGTCCGCTGCCGCGTTATTTTGGCGTGGCTGCATAGTCGGGTTCTCATGAGATGTGAGCAAGGGGAAAGAAGACGCGCTGACCTCCATCGCGCTGCCAGTGGCCGACCTTCGCAGTTGGTTCGCAGAAGTCGATGCTCTCAGTGACAGTGACGGGTGTGAAGAACGCGCGTGTGGTACGGAAGATGCCTTTTTGGACTGTTCTTTGCTTATTGCTGTCATGGCTTTGTCACGACAGAAGATGGATCTCGAAGAATAGACTTGACGAGCGCGGCACTCATACTGCGCCATCTGAAAGCGATGCCACCGGCCGTGCGATCGAGCGAGCGCCAGGAGGCGATTGCTCTGTGCCTCGAACTCTTGCAGTCCATCCCGACTAGCGAAGACGTGTTTGAATGCGCCGCCCAAGTTGCAGTCATGCTTCATGACCAGGACATGTCTACACTTGTGAGCGCCCTTCTCGCACGCTGCGGTGCCGAGCTGGATGTGCCCGAGACAGAGCTCTGGCGGTGTGTACAAAACGACTGAGTTGACACTTGTATCTGACGCGTTGCTGTCCCATCAGAATGCTCATTGTGGTGGTGCGCATGACATGATGGATACGATATTCGACGTCGTGGTTGATGATGGCTTTGCTGAACGCAGCGAAAAGTTTTGAAGTATGCGCCGAAGAGCACAAACTACGACGAGGTTGGGCTCCGGTTATGAATCGCTTTGGTGTTGGGCAATTTCACATTCACCGGTTGCAGCTGCTGTACCAAGAAATGATCATTGACGACTTCCACGACAGCGTTCGTCTTGCCGATGTTGTCAATGCTGGTCTCGCAAGCTCAATCAGTGGATGTCGGATCGAAGCAGTTCGAGTAAGTTCACCACTCGATTGCAGTATTGCCTGCAGTCTCTCACCGACTCGATTGAACCCGCACAGACGCTCCATTCTGTTTCACACCATCTTCGCCACGACACAGGTTGGTGGTTCTCTTGAATCGTAAGTTCCCGGCCAATGCAATGACAGATGTTGGTGAGTAGTGGTGCGAGTGATCGAGATCCTGCTGGATACTGCTGGAGATGAACGCAACGAAGAAGCGGAACAGTTCATCATTGCCGTAGTTTGGGAGATTATCTTTCTTCGCCACAGCGTGGGGAAGGACGTACTGGCAGATGCAGATACTGCCGACGCACTTCTCGGCAGGCTTCGTTCGTCAAGCATTTTGGTCCGTCAAGCCTCCATTCATGGTGCTGTTCGTCTAGTCGCCCATGGGTTCAACACAGGCACCGTGGACATGGAGCGCAATCTTGTGAGTTGACGAGCGGGGGATTCTACTTAGAGCTGTTTGGGGTGCTCACGCTCAGCGTTTTTATGGATGATTGTCCAGCTGTGTCAAATCGTCGAAATGTGAGTTGGTTTTGGCGACCCACTTGATATAGAGCAATCATGGATGGAAGCTCATAGCACACATGAAGCTATGCATCAGGCGCGGAAGATGACCCTAACTGTCAGCGACTGATGTTCAACTTTTTCGACGAGTGTTTGGGACACGAGAAACACGAAACCCGTCTTGTCAAGATGGCAGTGGTACGTGCACCTCCGTGAAGATCTCTTTGTCGTCCCGACTAATGCGTCTGCATCCTGCAGCAACACATGAACCGCAAAGTAAGAGGCGTCAAAACCGGAATTGTTTGTCTGCTGACATGTCCCTGCTATTGCTGCCGTAGGCGTATCTTTCTGGGGTGCCACTCCCCACCCAACGCAGCTTAACTTCGTCGCACAGCCAGCAACGAACCAAGGACGAAGCAGTTTTGCACCGCCAGAACATACTATTGATGGCAACCTTGAGTGACGTCGATCGCCAAGAGGTGATCAAAGAGATCCAAAGGTACGGTAAGTCCATAGTCGGGCTCCCTTCACCTGTATGACAAAAGCTTGTTCTGTCGAGAAGGATGTTGCGCGAAGAGTTCTCCACATCATATTCTGCAGAGCGTGTCGCCGACATCCTAGGTGTGGAGCACAGTCCATGAAGTTTGTCATGCAATCACACACACTCTATTAGAAAATACTCGAAAACACGACCTTCTTCTTCTTGCCGCTAGCGGGTTTGCTCGACGCATCGGCAGTCGCAGTCGCCTTGCCGCCACCAAACGGCGCGCTCGTGGCCGCTCGAGGCGCCGACGACGCGTTGTTGTTGGCGCGTCGTCCAACCTTTCGCTTCTTGTCGGTCGGAACATCAACGTGCGCGAAAATACCACCCGTCTTGCCGTTCGACGTACTCTTGCTCTGGCCAAACGAGCCAACTGGAATGCGGTGCTTGCTCTTGTCGAGCGACAAAATGTCCTGGACTGCAGCAAAGTTGTCGATCGAGTCCATGTCGCCCGCGCGCATGGCCTCCGACTCGCGCTGGCGCTTGCGGATCTTGTCTTTGCGCGACGTGACGACGCGCACGAACCGCGATTCTTCAAAATCTTTCTTCTCGGCTTCGTCCTTGGCAATCTCCTTGTCGAGCACACTGCTGCCACTCGCAAGGATCTCAGTCGGGCGCTCGCTAAACTCTTCGCGCAGCTCCGAGAGAATCGCGCTCTTTTGAAGCCGCTTGCGGTTGCGCTCTTCGCGCTTGGCCTTTTTGATCTCCTCACGCTCTTCTTCTTCGTAGTGCACAGCCGCGAGTCGCGGCGCGCGGTAAATGCCGTCCTTGGCGCCTCCACTCTCGCCGGTTTCGTCGTCGTCGTCGTCTTGGCCGTCCTGACCAGCAAGCTGATCCGGATTCGGCGCATAATGGAGCGATTCGTCGAGGTTCTCGCCGCCCGACAGCGCGACCTTGAGCATCTTGTCGACCTGGTACGTCATCTTGCGGTCGAGCGGGCTACGCGTACAAAGTCGTCAGTTTTCCGAGTCCAGAAACTCGTAAATCGGCAAACGTACCGGATGCGCTCAATGAGCGTGCGGTATCGCACGAGCTCCTTAAAGACTGGATGGTCCTGGACGTGCTCCGGCGCCTGGAGCTTGAGCACCGCGAAGAACAGTTCCATCTTGGTGTAGTTGAGCAGCGCATGGTTCTTGACCTGGAGGTAGCTCATGCCTGCCTCAGTCGCAAGATCGTTCTATAGAACATTCCGTGGATTAGCGTCGACTTGTGAACCCATGGAGGCAAGAGCGAGAGACGTACTGTCACGCCATTGTCGAGGCTGGTGACTTTTTCGTGAATCTGCTGGGCTTCGTCCAGCAGCTTCTGCAGCGCGCTCGGAGCTGGTGGTTATAGACGCGTCAGTTAGTTATTCGTGCATCACAATAGACCGCCCGCCGGCCTTCCAACGGCGGAAACGCGCGACGCAGCGTCGTACCTTCGGCGGTCGCCATGTCGCTTGGTTCAAAATGCTGGAGACGTTGGCCAGTCACGCTTCCAACCAATTCTGCCCAATTTCGACCAATCACAATACGATCTACTCAGACGCAGACGGTATCAGAAACTGAGTCGGTTTTAGGGATCATGAAGAGCCACAAACTTGCCACCATGGACCCACAGCAAACGGCCGTGTACGCCAAGGCCCACGACGACCTCCGCGATCTCTTTCGAGAGATTGCGCGCCATGGACGCGTCACGTGTGATGAGCTCCAGCACTCGCTCCTCCCGTTCACTGCAGGCGACGCAAAGCGCGATCTCCAGGACCTCATTGACGATATGAAACGCAAGCAAACGTCGCTCGATGAGCCCGAGTTTATCCGCGCGCTGTGGAAGAAAATGTACTTGGCGAACGTCATCTACACGACCCAGCACACAGGCGCCATAGCGCGTCCAGCGTCGGCTGGCAGTCGAAAGGGTGACAGTGACATGGCGGCGCAAGCGATCAATATTCCACTCGCCCATGTCATTGTCTCGATCAAGCGTCGCGCGCAGCTCAAGCAGTTTGCCAACTACTACGCGAGTCGAGGGATATCCGGTGCTGATCACTTGAGCGCAGGAACGGATCCTCAGCGTACGGACCGAAGTACGCCGCGGCACGTTGTCCAAGGCCAGCTAAAGCGCCAGGCCGCAGCGGCCGCGGCCGCACAAGCGGCGACTGTCACGGCCTTGAGAGCGCGCACATCGGCAACGCAAGATGTGATTGTGTGCTCCTATGACGGCGAAGCGCTGTGTATGAAGGCTCATCGCATGTTTTCCAAGTCGGTCTCTTTTGTGGCTGCATGTTGCCGATAGTAGCTGATACTGTTCGTGTTTGTAGTGTAGAGATGGCGACTGTCGCAACGTGCTCCCGGTTCCACTGCGTCGTGTCGACCAAAGCAACCGGTGCGATTCTCGTGGGTAGTCGTCCTTTCTTGGACCGCGTGCGACAGCGTGCGCGACAGCTCAGTGATGACGACTGGGGCACTGAGAGTCCAACTCGAGTCAATCTCTCCAAGCTTTCTCTGGATGCTTCTATCACCAAGGATCTTGACCTCGTGCCGTTTGACGAGTACGTTCATGAACATGTTCAGCACCATAATGGTATCTAAAGCGAGTATATGTCCATAGCTTGGGGCTTCGCAACACGGTCGCGTTCGGAGCTGGGGGAGGGTTCGTGGTCGCAACCACTGGGCGCCGCGTCCATTGTTGGAAAGCATTTGAACCGCGCGCCACCGCTTCGCTCGAGATGGCCTCAGCAACTAGCAAAGTCAACTCGCCTGAGAAAACCAAACCGTCAGAACAACGCATGCCGCTCGAAGCCATCGAGTTTTTCGAGGACGAAGGCGACTCTTTCGGTCACGTCCCGCTGCTCAAGCGCGTCAAGTCGATTTGGGATGTTGGCGGGATTCACCAGATCGTGTGTGGCGATCGGTTTGCCATTGGCGTGACCACGACTTCAGATCTATATGCATGGGGAACCGCTCCGTTGGGCCGAGGCAAAGCCGTGCCGACGCGACTCTCTCTCGCAGACATGAACAACCCCATTTCCGTCAGTCGCATTGCCTGCGGTCTCCAGCACGTGCTCGTGTTGACGACGCACGGTAGTGTCTTTGCGTGGGGCTCAAATGTCCACGGCCAGCTCGGTCTCTCCCCGCACGGCTCGGCCCTCGATGCCGCCGTGACTGAGCCCACCGAAGTCTCGCTCTCGTCCGTCGCACTGGATATTGCGTGTGGGGACCACCACTCGATCGCCCTCACCGACAAGGGCGGGATCTTTGCGTGGGGAAACAACTGGCACGGACAGCTCGGTCTCGATCCAAGCGGATCGGAGACAGGCTGCGTGTTCGCACCCACCAAAATCAACTGGTGGACGCATCACGCCGACGCTCCGTCGAGTCCCGAGCGGCGCGGTCGTGGATCCCCATCCAAAACGGCACTGTCTCGTGTTTACTTGATCGCAGCATCGGGTGACACGACCGCGATTGTGACCGAGCACAGCCATGTCTATTGCTGGGGCAAGGTTGTTCGGAGTGGAGCGATCGCTGGGGTCTGTGGCGTCGCCGCCCACTGGACGCCTCAGCGGCTCGACGTTCTCGATGATGTGGAAGCGAGTGACGGTGACAGTGCTGACATTGCGCGGTCTTCTGTGTCTTCGTGGTCGTGCATTGCCATCGCAAGCGGCCTCGCACTCCTCACCACGCATGTCTCCTAACTACACGCGTCGCAGACGGTTCAAGTTGCGAGCGTCTTTTGAACCCCGCGGAAGTTTGAAAATGCCGAGAATGGCGCGAGCGCGACGTGGCGCTAGGGACGCCGCCCGCGTTTCTCCAGGCGCGAGGTGATGGGGTCTCTTGCTTCCTGTCGTAGGTCTAACAGTGCTGCCTAACAACGCCTTCTTTCATTTCCCCAAGTGAGGAAACCTCCCACAAAGACCACGCCAATGCCGAGTCTGACGCCCGAGCGTGAACAAGATGAAGTCCTGCACGAGCGGTTCTGGGAAACGCTCGGCTGGGAAAATCCGTGTGCGTCTGCCCAAGAGCGCGAAGAGTTTTTCCACGTGTGGTTGGTACAAGTGCTACGCCTCAGATCACGATGGCCAACTCCCATCGTTTAGCGTTCTCATGGCGTGATATCTTCCCGTGTTGCGTCCGTCCAGTGAAGGCAACGCGTAAGGCTTACGTGAGCGGGCGCAAGTTTGAATGTTCGCACTCGACTGCTGGAAGCAAGCTGCCCAATGTCTTTGCTCTCGACGATTCCTGGTCGATGCGTAGGTCTCCGTGGGAAAGCTCGTGCGCGCCTTTCGCACGTTCGTCCAGAACCGGATCAATATGGACACGATCAGAAACATGTGGAAACACAGTCACCCAAAAGGAGTTTGCTCTTCGTGTGAACGGAGTCTCTCATTACGTCACTGCATTACCACTGGAACCGCCATGTTCATAGTCACGCGAAGCTTACGCCCGGTTAATGCGAAACTCGTCGTCTTCAAAGCGTCTCGCTCGCGCATGGAAAAACTCCTGAACAGCAGATGCCAAGACGGCCCCATCCGTGGTTCTCATGACTGTGGTCTTGATCTCCATCCATCCGCGGAGCCACGTGATCGCTCTGGGCACGAACATGGGCGCGACGAGGCCCACCGCCAACGCACAGATCGCGCCAATGCAGCCGTCGCGCAAGACGTGGCGAACGTTGATCTTGTTGCCGAAGACCTCGAGCTCACTCATGACGAAGCGCTGGAGTGCTGAAATGTTGGAAACTGGTGGCTCCCGTGGGGGTCGGACCTCGTCGAAGAGTATCCAAAGGCTACCCAGAAAGAGAATACTACGGTTGTGAAACCCATGTCTTTGCGTCTTTTTCTCCATTTTCTCGTTCAATCTTCTTCCGTATCCTGTTTCTCTTGACTTTTGTTCTTCGCTCTCTCACAACATGCACCCTATCAATCAACCTACACCATGAAACAACGCATAAACTCTTGCAGCGTCGCTCCCTCAGATCCTCATACCACGACTGGGTTGAACTCGCGACGGCACGTTGGGCAGAGATTGGCTTCGTCGTCGGCCGTGCTTCCCGTGAGATGGCGCAAGCATCGTTGGTGAAGCTCGTGTTGACATGGCGTGAGTACGGCGGTTGCTTCGCTAGCGAGTTCCTTCTGGCAAATCACACAAATGAGTTCGTGAAATGGCTTCGTCAACACGAGGCCAGCGCGCGTTCCGAGCGATGCCGAGATCGAGTGGAATGTCTTCTTCAGTTCTTCGCCTGTGAGCACGTGGCAATAGGTACCACCGAGTCGCTCGGCAATGCGCTCGAGCACCGCGAGGTTGACGTAACCAAAGCCAACAGCAAACGCCTCCAAACCGTACTT
>JAADWR010000387.1:0-10947 GCA_023336345.1 Pythium inflatum | reverse complement strand
CGCCGGCCTTGCCGACCGCGACCATGTCGGCCATGCCCACGAGGAGCGAGCAAAAGACGAGCGGCGCGACGAGGCACTTGATCGCGCGGATAAAGAGGTCGCCGGGGATGCCGATCCACGACACGAGCTCGGCCGACGGCGACGACCGCTGGAGCCCATAGCCCAAGAAGACGCCGAGAATGGCGCCGATGATGAGCCCTGGAACGCCAAAGAATAGACGCGCGGCGAGCGAGCGAGGGCGCGAGGTGTCAGGGGAGGGAGCGACGTCAGGGGACACATCCGACACGTACGAGACGTCACGAGGGGAAGGGGCCGCCATGGTCGAGGCTGGAAAAAGGTGGAATGAGGAGGGAACTGTTGGTCGGTGGCACCGGCAGCGTGTCAGCGTGGCACGCGATCAGTTGGAGCGCTTTTCCAACGCAGTTGACATTGGTCGTTCCAGGAGATGCGTGAAATGGTTTCCCTCGGTTTCAGAATCCTTTGAAAGGTGATTGCACGCGCAAAATGATTTCAAACAATGGATCTAGGTATCACTAAAGACCTTTGAAATCAAATACTCGATGCTTTCGGAGATTTAGATATGACCTCTTGACATCAGGCTTACTCGAAGTGTATCCACAGTCCACGATAAACTGATCCACGCGTGCATAGACGCTGCGCTGGCCGACTTATTGAGATCTGGCTCGGCTTTGCGCACTGCCGCGTCGCGCTGGCGAGTCCTGTGTTGGTGATTGGCGCGCCAACAGCGAGCCGGAGCCAAAAGTTGGCCAAACCAACAAAGAAAAAGCGAAACTGACGGACGGAACGAACCCAGGCGCGCTGATGGCTGCCAATGGCAGCAGTGCCATGGAGTCTGCCACGGTGGAGTCTAGAGAACCAACAGTTGGGGAGTTCGCAAAGTCGGCAAGATCCCAACGTTAGGAGTTCGCGAAGTTTGGAAGTTCCAACTGTTGCCGTTCTCAACTCGAGCGGATTGAGCCACAGTGGCACCGTGGAACAACTTTCTACAGTGTCAGTGGCAAGGCAACTGTTGCCTTGGCATCGTCCATGTTGAAGTGTCCAATGTCACACCAGTCTGGGGATCCAATAAGTCGCCACTGTGGGGCAGATCCAGAACATCGAGCCCAACGCCATGGATGGCGCAACACAATAGAAGGCGCCACGCAATTTCGAATGAGTGATGAGACGGCACTCCTAGGAACTTCTGTCAGCGAGAACTGCACTCTCTCTGGCGCCACCGACTCCAAATCTTCGCGCCGATCTTCCTCATTACGCCAATCAGCGTTGGGACCTTGGCCAACGCACCAACAGTCAACGTTGGTGGCGTTGGTTGGCTCATGCTATCGCCAATCACTTTGCGCGACCAATGAGATCTGCCGATCTGCCACTCCGGCTCTCTGTCGCACGCCAACGACTAACTTCACGCCGTGAAGTTCACGGCGTATCTTTTGGGAACGAAAGGGTCCAATTGTTGGCCAATCTTCCAAAGCCTCGCGCCTTGTCTCTGGTGCAGCAGTGACTTAACCGGCGCCAACAGTTGGTTCTCTTCCAACACGCATCACGTTCCTTTGCGTTCCCACCAACACCAACGCCCAACGGATTGCGCGACGCCCAACGGTTCACGCCAACTTTTACTGTTCTATTCCATGGACCAAGTGAGACCGTGCCATTTTCCAATCTGCCTCTTCCTCCTCAATGGCTCCTGCGTCCCCAGCGTACGACGTCGTCGAGACGCCGTCGGCCGTCGGCCTCAAGCCCGAGGCGCCTGTCTCCCAACCTCCCGCAAGACCAAGATCCTGAACGCGGTCTTTGGCGTCCCCGGCATTCTCGCGGGCGCCGCCATCGGCATCCTCGTGGGCTGGGGCCTCCAGACGTCCTCGCCGTCCGCAACGCTCGTGTCGTGGATCGGCATCCCCGGCGACCTCTTTATCCGCGCGATCAAGTGCCTCGTCCCGCCACTCGTCTTCTCGAGCCTCGTGGTCGCTATGGCCGACATGCTGTCGGTCGGCAAGGCCGGCCGCATCGGGTGGCGCACGGCGCTCGCGTACGTCTTCACGACCGTCATGTCGTGCTGCGAAGGCACGATCTGGGTCCTCATCTTCCGCGGCTGGTTTGGCCGCGACGCCAAAAAGCGGAAGCCAAAGTCGCCGAGTTTGCGCTCGCGTGTGACAAGCCAGGGTACTTTTTAACGGAGACCAACGGCACGGTCGCGTGTGTCTTTGACGCCGCGTACAATGCCACGTCGACCTTTTCGCCGTCGTCCGTCTTCCAAGTCACCGACGTCCTCAGCACGTTCGCCGTCGCCGACACGGGCTACGTCAAGCGCACACTCTCGGAAGCGCTCCAGGGCCAGCTCCGTGCGATCGTCCCGAGCAACATTACGCTCGCGTTCTCGGAAGGCACGCTGCTGTCGATCATCACGTTTGCGATCCCGTTCGGCGTCGCCGTCGCGCTCCTTCCAAAGAACGCAGCGCTCGTCGCGTTGTTCTTCCGCGAGATCAACGTCGTATTCATGTCTATGATCAAGTGGGTCATTGTGTGCACGCCGATCGCCATTATCTCGCTCCTGGCGTCGGCCATTGCGCCGCAAGACGACTTGGGCGTGCTCGTGTCCGACGTCGGGCGCTACGTCCTCTGCGCGCTCTGCTCGTTGGGCTTTCATTCGCTCGTGTTTTACCCCGCGTGGCTCAAGACGTTTATCCGGTACGAAAACCCGTACGCGTGGCTCCAGAAGATGTCGCGCGCCTACATCTTTGCGTTTGGCAGTGCGTCGTCCATGGCCACGCTCCCGGTCGTCATGGACTGCATGGACGCGACGCGGCAGATCACGACGACGCTCTCGCGCTTTGTGCTCTCGCTCGGCGCGACCATCGGCATGGACGGCGGCGCGCTCGTGTATCCAATCGCTGTCGTGTTTATGGCCGAAGCCGAAGGCATTGGGCACATTGTCGGGAGCGTCGAGTACTTTCTCATCATTATTGTCTCGAGCATTGGCGCGGTCGGCGCGGGACCGGTCCCCGCGTCCGGCATTGTCATGACCACGACGATGTGGTCGAGCGTCTTCCCGAGCCAGCCGCTCCCGTCGACGTTTGCGTACATTGTCGCGACCGACTGGTTCCTCGACCGCTTCCAAACCGTTGTGAATGTGACGTGTGACACGGTCGTCACGCGCATCGTCGCTGAGCTCGTGGGCGAGACGCTCGATCCGAACGAGCGCCAGAGTCTCGTGTCGGCAGCTGATACGCTCGCGGAGCGGAACCCCGACCTTAAGAACACCCTCAGCGTCGACCCCACGACCACCAGTGTAGTCTAGAGCTATTCGGCAAGATGGGTACAGTTCAGTCGTACCATGTCCTCCCGAATAAGACGCGCTGAGATCAATACACAATACACTGATTATCCAGATATAAATGTTCTTATCCGGATTCCCGACATGGCTACATTCCAAACGGTCTCAAACTAGCGCTCCATTTTTTCGGGAGTTGAGGAAGACTGCCTCACTGTCAACTGAGGAAGACTTCCCCAACTCGTGAAGCAATGGGGGCGTCATCCACCATGTTACGGCGCCGCCGCCGCCGCCTCGCGCTCTCGCTCGCCATCGACTTTTTCCTCATGGCAGTGATGGTCGCGCTCGACGTCCGCGATCTCTGGTTCAAAACGCGCTGGCTCGGCCCCGACGATACGTTTGCGTTCGAAGCCGTGGGCATCCAGGCGCTCCAGCGCGACGTGTCGCTTGCCGCGGTCGCGCGTCTCAATCGGTCACAGACCCACATGGGCGATCGATGGGCGCGCGACTCGGGCTGGAGCTCGTACCTCGCCGTCTGCGACGACGTGTTTCCTATCGCGAACAGTCCGTTCTTTCTCCACGCGCTCGGCGTCAATTGCTCGATCGGAAACGTCACGATTCCGCAATTCGTCATGGTGAGCGCGACGCGCGCCGACTCGATGGCGTGGGCGGCCTGTCGCTTGCTCCGGAACGACCGCAAGCCCGTCGCGTGTCATTCACCACTCGTCGAGCGCTTCTCCGAGCGGTACAACATGGTCGAGACGCAGGCCGAGATCGCGTTTGCGTCGCGCCACAACAGTATCAGCGACCACACCCACAAGGTCTTCACGGAAACGAGCCCGTCGACGCTCCTTCCTCACAGCGCAGCGGAAGATGAGGTCTTGGCGCTGCTGGACGTGGTCTCCCGGAGCGCGCCACCGCTCAGTCGCCTCACGTGCGTCCAGGGCTTTGCGTACGACGGTGTCGGGTCCTACACGGCCTCGCTCTTTGGTTGCGGCAGTGCGACGCGGTTCGAGGCCGCGCTCGTCGGCCACCACGCGACCGACTTTGCGAGTTTGCACCAGAACAAGGCGTACCTCACGACCGACGCGCTGCAGTTGCTCGGCCTCGCGTTCCTCATTCGTCAAAACTCGTGGTCGCTCTTCCGCGTGACCGAAACGCCAACGCAATGGACTCTCGCGCACACGACGCTCGTCAACTTTTCGTCCTCTGGCATGCTCTACACGTTTGCGATCGCCGTCGACGTCGCGCTCTTGCTCCTCAACCTCGCATCGACCATTGAACTCGCGCAGCTCGTGTTCTACCCGCTCGTCCAGGACCTCTGGACATGTAGTACCGATAACATGAGCCGCTTGGGCACGGCCGACGCGCCGTTCGCCTTTGACGACTACACGGCCGTGCTCACGTGTCCGCTCTTCCGGAGCACACCAATCGCGCTCCTCATGCTCGTGTCCCAGTCGCTCTGCTGGATGCTCGTCATGCCCAACGCCGTCGTCTGGACGTGGACCGAGGCCGCGAACGGCAAGGTCCAAGCCTACCTCTCGACGCTCCGGATCTGGGTCGTTCCGCTCATCCTCGCCAACGTTGCGTGGAACGGCGTCGTGGCCATAGCGGAAAAGGGCGCCTACGCCATTGCGTCACGGTCTCACATCACGTCGCTCGAGGCTGGGCTCATTGCCTGCGTCGTCGCGTTCCTCCAGCGCTCGAGAGTCTTTGCGATCGGCGGCACCAAGTACGCGCTCGATACGCAGCGCGTGACCGACGTCACGTCGTTCGACGGGCTCATTGCGTTTGGTAGTGGCTTTCCCGAGTCGCATGACGCGCTCCAGACGACGCCATGGCCGCTCTTTGCTGTGATCTACGGTCCGCTCGGCGTGATCATTCTGTGGAGTTTTGTCGGTATGGCACTGCTCATCGTCTTCCGGTTGGCGTACCACACGTGGCGCCGCACGCCCGTGTCACTAGGGTCTGGAAACAGCGGTGGCGCCATCGCGCCTCACACTGATTCGTCCGTTGTGGCAGTCGCCTCCTACAAACGCCTGCCAATTGAGACGCTGCTCAACCTCCCGATTCGCGCGCGGAGTCTGATTCGTTCGACGCACTTTATGGAGACGACCATGCGCAGCCACCGCTTGCTCCGTCCGTCGTGCTACGTCGAGCATGGCATTGTCATGGAGCACCACAAGCTCCGCACGCGGCGCGGGTTCTTTGGCACGATCCGGTACTCGACCGACGCCGAGTCGCATGCCATGCCACCCTCCGCTGACGTGCTACAGGACGATGTGGATAAGACACGGGTCGTGCCATTTACGCCGGGAGAAACTCAACGAGAAGCGACGACGCAGCAGCCTACGCGCCGTCGCATCCTCACGCCATTGCGCTAGTCTACGTATTACTACTGTCGCCGCCATGGCCAAAATGCGGCTGGAGATGACGCTCGTCAAAATCCGTCCACGCGGCGCGGATCCACGCGGCTTCGTCTTCGCTGCTCGACGTGAGGAGGACCGTCTGTTCGGTCGCCGTGCGCATGTGCGCGTGCGTCTCGCAGGTGTGCGCGAGGCCGAGACAGTGCACGAGCGGCCGCATCGACAGCGTCAAGAGCTACGGATAAGAAACGTCAGTATCGACGGTCTCAGTTATCTCTTTCCTCAACGTACAATGGTCGAGCAGAGCACAGTGAACAGCGTCGCGCTCCGGATGATCGCAGCGTGCGTTGGGTCGCTTTCGAGCGTGTGGACGTTGAGTGCGAGCGCAAACGCGATCGCCCCACGCAAGCCCGAGAGCCAGATCACGACAGTGTACGACAGCGGAATCGCGTGTGTGCGCCAGAACCCAGCGACGTAGCACAGCGGAAACGTCGTGCACGCGCGGACGACGAGACACACGACGAGCGTCGCGACGATAAAGCGCCACTCCCACGCAAACGAGTCCGAGTCTAATAGCAGAGACCACGTGAGTACCAAGTGAGACCGTGTCCACTTGCACTTAGAACGTACAGGCAAAGAGACTCAAGCCGAGGTAGAGAAAGATGAACGTCTCCGACAAGAACGCCAAGGTCCGGAGGAGCTGCTTGAACGTCGTGGCGCTCGCGCGCGAGACGTTGTGCAAGTGGTAGTGGCGCACCAACGCGCCGCTGAAAAAGACGCCGAGGTGGCCGCTCAAGTGGCAAAACTCGCCGGCCAAGTACGACGCGTAGGCAAAGAGCAAGAGGATCGAGATCTCGTACGTTGGGTGCTGCTTGAGCGCGTCGTCCGAGTGCTGCAACAGAACAAAAACGTTAAAAGGTGTGCTCCCCGTTGATTCCTCATCAAAGGTACGCGGAGGAGGTAGGCCGACGAGTAGCCGATCAGCGCGGCGAGGACCAAGGACCCGGCGCCAATGCCTGCGAGCTCGGCGAGCATTTGCAGACCGTTGGTCAGGGACACGCGCGTGTCGCCGCTCTGGACGCGCTCTTGACACAAGTTGAAAATCGCGACCGCTACAAATACAGACTGTTAGAACAGGCTCACAAGTGTCACGTAAATGAGGCCGTACTGATGGCATTGTTGAGCGACCGCTCGCCAAAGACGAGCTCCGGCAGAAGCGACGGCACGTGGCTCTTGCGAAGCACGAGTTGCGACGCAATGGGATCAATGGCCGAGAGGAGCGAGCCGTACTGCAGCGCCTCGGCCGGGCTCAGGGCTGTGGGCACGAGCGGCGAGCGGCCGAGCCAATAGATCGCCAACGCAATCCCGCTGGTCGAGAGGACGGTGCCGACCATCCCCAGGAGAAAACTGTCCCAAAAGTTGGCGAAAAAGCCGCGGTGCTTGACGGAGAAGCCGGCGTCGAGGATAATCGGCGGCAAGAGCCCAAAGAAAATGATCTGCGGATCGAGTCCCACGTCTTTCGCGCGCTAGAACCACATAGGGAAAAGCCTTTAGACAGCGAGGAGCTAAAGATAAAGAGACTTGGTGTGTACACGTACGGCTTTCGAGATGAGCGAGAGAATGAGACCAGCCTACAGTACCACGGACATCAGTACCGACATGTCAGCCAGTCTTGCCTGAGACGCACGAGCATGCCGAGGACAATGGCCCACGCGGCCGCGGAGAGAAACGGCGCCGACTTGGCGCGGTCGATGCGGTACGCAATGCGCACGATCGCGAGCTCCAAGAGCGCGCACATGAGGAGCTCTCCGCCGATGCGGTGCTGGCGCCGGAGGTCGTCGATCATAATCTCAAGTGAGATTCTCGCTATGAGAGACTGTGGATCGCCGCCGGGTCCCAAGGCCCAGTGCCATCGTCTGGGTCCCATCGCATCTTCGCAACTGTTGAGATGTGGACGTTGGCGCTGTGGCACACGTCACAGAGTCGCGCACGTTGAAGTGCAAGGATTGCATCATAGCCGCTCATCTCCGTCCTTTGGGATTGGATCTGTTCATGTATTTTCAGAGGTCTCAGATCCCAAACGGTGTCAAGCGTGGCATGACAGTCGGCTTTTTGCCACGGTCTCCGCAAGATCTCTCCAGTGCTATGCCATCGCTCGCGCTCACGTACTTTGACATGCCCGGCCGCGCGCGCGTGCTGCGCCGTGCCATGGCGCTCGGCGGCGTGGCATTCGAGGACCGCGCGCTGCCACGCGAAGGGATCGCGGCGTTCAAGCAGTCGCTGCCGTATGGCATGGTTCCCATTCTCTCGATCGACGGCGAGGTCATTGCCGAAGCCCAAGCGATTCTGAGGTACATTGGCCGCGTCACAGGCGCGTACCCGCGTGATCCGCTCGCGGCGGCCATGGTCGACGAAGTCCTCGACTCGTTTGACGACCTCAACGAGCGGCTCCTGATCCCCACGTACCAAGAAGACGACTTGGAGAAGAAAAAAGCCTTGCGCCTTCGTCTCATCAGCGGAGAGCTCCGAGACGCATTGGCGCTTGTGGATCATCGCATGCAACAGCTTCAGAAGGTCGCGTTCTTCGAGACCCACAAAGAGACTGTGTTTATACATGAGCTCGTGGTCTGGGATTTCGTCATCAAGTTCCGATCCGACGGCCTCGAGTACATTCCGCCCACGTTTGTCGACGCGTTCCCCACTCTCGTGGCTGTGCACACCAAAGTCGAGAACGCGACCACCATCCATCCTCCGCAGAATCCACAAGCGGCAGTGGCCGTGGCGCCTGCCACACTGATGCTCACGTCGCTGGACAAGGCGATTCCGGACCGCGTGACGCCACTGCGACTTGCGCTGCGTCTCGCTGGACTCGGCTTCCAAGACGAACGGCTCCCACTGGAGGCGTTCCACCGACGAAAGACATCGTGGCCGAACGCGCAGCTGCCGGTGCTGACGGTCGACGGTCAGTGCGCCGCCCAGTCCATTGCGCTCTTGCGGTACGTTGGGACCATTGGGGAATTATACCCAACGAACGATCTTATCCAGGCGGCCAAGATTGACGAGGTCCTGAGCCACATTGGCGAGCTCTACTTCTTCTTTGATCCAGTGTTCCAGAACCTTCGTCCGGACGCGACGCTGGGGATCCAGAAAGCGCTGGCGGACGACGTTGTGGTCGAGTCGCTCGAGGCGCTGGACAAACGTCTGGACCAGTGGCATCCAGAGACGACGTTTGCCATGGGCACTGCGATGACAGTCGCTGACCTTGCGATCTATGGATTGGTGGAATTGCTACTAAGCGGTGAGTTGACGTATATGCCCACGACGATTGTCACGCCCTACAAGCGCCTCCTACGCGTGCATGAGGCTGTGCGAGAAGCTGCCACGGCTGCGCCATTGTCATCGTGATTGTGTTGTGAATATATCAGATTTGTAATCACTCGTAACGATTGTGACATCCTGCAAACCGCGTGATCCACTGAAGGACCTCAAACTCGAGTGGCGGATATGCAGCCGTCGTCAACTGCGTCTCAGTCGTCTCCGTGTCGAGACCGGTGGGTCGCTCGTCATTTACTGGCGGAAGTCCTGCTGAACGAACATTACGATCCATCGGGACGAAAGAAACGGACTGAGGACGTCAAAGCCACTCGCGGTGACAGAGAAGAACCCTTGGATCCGATCCTCCGCGACGCCACGGCGACGACACTTGTCGAGGCGCCGTGACCGCAAACTCTCAGCTCCGGGGATCGCTTGACGCCCGAAGAGCTCAAACACAAAGAGTTGTGCGACGCCGTCACGCGCGGCTTCGGTGGCTTCGTCATCGTGGACGCACGCGGTGAGCTGCTCAACGTCGGCGCTGGTGGCGGCGGCATCAAGATGCTGCGAAACGCTTGGACGGCTGCTTGCAGCTTGATTTTGATCCGGTGGCACTCGTCCACGTCCGTAATTGCCACGACCTGATCCGTTGGTTGCGCAATCGATGGCATTTTGCTCCAAGACGTCAACGCGGTCGAAGCGCTTGGTCGCGTCACGGATCGTAATGGTCGAGACGCGTCCGCCGCCACTTCCGTCAACCGAGTGCCGCGCGAGCGCCGAGATAAAGAGCGATTGACCGGCAGCAAAAAGCTGGTACAGTACGTTCTCCAACTCCCCATCGGCTTCGACGCCGACCGCCAAGATCCCGCCGACGGTGCGCTCGAAGCGATAGTGCTTGCGACGCTCGGCGTTGATCGCGTAGATGCGGTGGATGTAGCTCCCTTTCAAGCACGTGCTGATCATCGCTTGGCCGTGGTTGTGGACGTACGTCTCGTCCACGGTCCCAACGTACCGCAAGAGTGGAAAGGACTGGGCGTCGATCGTCAGGACCGAGGCCAAGCTGCGTGGCGTTTCTGGAACGTATGCAGCGAGAGCCGTTCGTCTTGGCTCCAGTTCGTCTTGGCTCCAGTCCAGCGAGACGAAGGCGAGTCTACAGACTGTAGATGCTGGTCTCAGAACCCCCAAACGCTGTGGCCGTCGGTCCGCACGCTCTCCATGCGTCTCCAACAAGAAAATCGGACGCTCGAAGGACGCGATACCGACTTGGCGCGCGCCATTTGCGTGGAAATCGCCGCGCACGCCGAGCTCGTTCCGTTTCTTGATGGTGCGGTCTCGCGCGTCCTGGGCGTCATGGACCGCGTGGTGCTGTATGAAGATGCGACAATCGTCATCCGCGCGCACTTGTTTAACGGCACCATGGAGGGATAATAACCGACCAACGACGCGCTATAAGCGCCTCCTACGTGTGCATGAGGCTGTGCGAGAAGCTGCTAATAAGGAGACGCGATTGTTGTCATGATTCTGGAAATGTGATGATGTGATTTGTCAAAAGCACCCATTACCCACTCTTTATTCTCAAAAGTTCGGTTAGAAACGGAAAATACAAAACACGGTGCGTTGCCTATAGAAGGACCAGAACAATCGCGAATTTTCTGTCTGGTTTTGGCACAACGTTGTCGTGGATCCGCGTCGCAGATCGCGTGTCTCGTGCAGCGCACTCCAGAACACCCGCTAACCTCCACTTACACCCCGGTGCAAACCCCTTTTATCCCAGTCAGTTGACCCGAATTGTCGAGAACGTTCGAGATCCGAGCCATCTTGAGTATAGAAATTTCGAGACAGTTCGAGTGAAGGTTAACAGACGTTAAGCAATCACTCTTGCTCCGCAAGTTGAAGCGCGACATGTTGCCCCCTCCCTTGCTCAGTTTTCCATTTCCCTTCAAGCACACAAGACACAAGCGATCGAAATGAACGGCGAAGAGT
>JAADWR010000386.1:0-10953 GCA_023336345.1 Pythium inflatum | reverse complement strand
CTCGATCACGTGGAGCTTGCCAATGTCCCACGACTGGCGCACGTCGACCGCAAACGTCGACTGGAGCTGGAGGTAGTGGAGCTGCGACGCGCCATTGTCTTGGACCGTGACACAGAGAATGTACGACTTGGACGACTGCGATGGATTGGTAGTACTACCGCCAAAGAGCCGCTTGCCGCCGAGCGAGAGCTTTTTCTTTTGCACTTGAATGAACGAAAACACGCGCTTGCGGCCGCCAGTAGAAAGGGCAGATGGCGTCGCCGGCGTTGCGGCCTTTCCGGTCGTTGTCGCGGCGCTCCGGAGCTGCTGCTGCTTGGCGCCCAACGCATGGAAGTGCGTGTGCAGCGCGCTGCGGACGTCGTCGCGCGAGACGCGCGCGCGCGTGAGCGATGGCGCCGCGCGGTCCATGGTGAAATGGCGAATGCGTCTGTTCAAGATCGCACAATGGCGGGTCGGGTCAGTGAGCGTCAAACCCATGGCTGGTGGGTCTGATGGGCCATCAATCACAACGAAGTCGTGTTGAACGCCCGAAGCGTGTTGCGCCGATCTCACGTTCTTGCGCCGACATGCGCGGCCCGTGGAGCAGCACGCTGTCGCACTCGCTCGAGCAAACCCACCGACGGTATCCGTTGTGGCTTTGTGTCGACGCGACGGCCCTGTACTTCGCCGCGCGCAGATTGACCAGTACTGTATGCAGCAGGTATTTGAGTCCAACGTGTCAGTTCAAACGGTAGTCGACGAAATAGGCGAGTCGTCATCCCAAGAAACGTGGCATGTGGCTCGACGCATCGACAAGCTCACACGCGTCCGCAACTTCATCGGAAGCCCGGACGCTGTGGCTACCAATACTATCCCGTTGGCGATCGAGAACATGTGCTTTGACTACGTCAGCCAACTGAGGACGCTCACAACAACCACCAAAATCCGTGCGATTGGGACGCCAGTGGACCGCTCCAAGTGTGAGCTGATTGCATCAACGGTGAACGCGTATTACGAGCCGAGTCCAACACGATGGTCTTGCCGGCCGAGATTCCCCAGCCGCCGCAACTACGATGCCGCTGGCGACATCCGTCAGTGGTGGGCGTTGGCCGACCCAAGCAAGTTCGGTAGGTGCGCGCAGTGCCTCGTGAGCCAGTACGCGGCCTTTCTCGTCGTCATGGACGGCACGTACTTGTGGACAGTCAACGGCAAAAGCGCGCTCGGTGAATACATTGCCACCAAACACGGGCCTCCTCGTTGCCTACCACGCGTTCCAGCCGTACTAGCGCATCGAGGGCGTTGCGCCGAGCGTCAACGGCGCCCGCACTATCTTTGTGTCGTTTGCGGAGGAGCAGTTCGGCGAGAAGCACTCGACAAAGTACGCGGAAGTGTTGAGGGAAACCGTCACCACGGCCCTGGGCACTGGCGCGTGGACGGCGAGGCGATGAAGTCGGGAGTTTGCGACGACGTTCCAGTGCGCGGTCGGGAGGTGTATGACCAAGTGCCGCATCTCGTAAACGTAGGCGAGATCCCACAAGTGTGGGTTGTTGCCAACGACACCTTGTACAGTAATGGCGTTTTGGGCTTTTGCGTGGCACTGTTGATCGGATCTTGTGTCCAACACGCGAGATATATCTCACTACATGTCACACGGCCCGCGTATCTACTCACGCGGAGTCGGGGGCGACGCACTCCAGTGCCATGACCATTGACTAATTTGCTGCGTGCTGATGACGTCGCTCAGTGCCATGCGCGTCCACGTCGCGCTCTTGTTGCTCGCGACCGCGACGCCGTCGATGGCTCAGACGCGCTCGCCCATCTACGACGCCGGTTCCGATACCGACTACAATGCGCTCTTGATCATTGGATTCGTCGTGTTTCTGGTGTGGGGTTTTTGGTCTCTTTGCTGTCGATTCTTTCGGTGTGGCGACGATCATAACCGACCACGAAGCACCCGAGCCGCCTCGTCAACAACAGATTGCTCGGGGTTCGTGGCAGTCGCCGTCCCGATTCCCGAGCCCGATGAGCCGTCATCTTCGTTTAGTGCCACGCCACTAGCAATCCCAGTGCCATCGGCGCCAGAGGCAATAGTGTCACCGTCACAAGCACTCCCGACCGACTGGATAGTCGAGCCAGTCAGCGAGTATGCCGATGCATACACACTCGTCACAAGTTCTCCGCGGCGTGCAGACGTCTGAGCAAGCGACTGGCGCCCTACGAACGAGGCGGCGAGCGGACAAATCAATAGAATCGGCTGGTTTCGCTATGTTCAACGTTGGACACGCGCATCCAACGAGCAACTGGCGACGGTCTCGATGGCATCCACAAACACTGTCACACGCCACGCTCGGGCCTTTGGGTTCAGAAGCCACAGGATATGAAGTGTTGTGAGATATATCTCATGTGGCTGGTGTTCCAAAATACTGTATTCCCCATATCATACCACTCTGCCGTCTTATATGAGTGGCAGCAGCGCGCTCACTTGGTGTTTGTATATTCCAAACTGGGTCCTTCTGTTTCCTGTTCGAAAAACGTGCCACACGGTCCCTATCACTCTGCCGACATGGTGCCACGCGCATTGATTAAGTCGACCAAGATGCGTCTTCGACCATGAACGCGACGGTGCCCGACGTATTGATCCTCACGAGCCGATTGAGTCCCGTTGGCTCGGGCGTCGCAGCTCGCGATCTCTACGACGCCTTTGCCGGCCGATCCGAAGCGCTGATTGAATCGGACAATGTCGCCGGCCTCGAATTGGGCGGCGTGAGCGCTGGCACAGTCTTGCAGATCATCGGGCGTTTCGTTACCAAGTAAACCAAGCTACTCAGCGGCAAGTGGCGCCTCGAGGACCTCAAGTTGTCTACTAACTGGTCCACAACGGCACCGTCCGCCTCAACGTACGCGGCACCAGGCAAAGTCTCAGTGGACTTGACGCTCACACAACCGGAGCTCCCAGCGTTGTTCCCGATGGCGGACAGCGACGCATACGACTACAGCATATTCGGCTTCAATCGCAACCGAACAACGCTGAGCGACGACGACGGTACGTCCTACGGATTCTACGTGCTTCTTGGTGGTGGCGGACTCGTGCTGGGTACGGTCGCTATGGTCGCGGCGCGGAACAAGCGCGCCGAAAGGGAGCAACACTATGCACCACCCTCTCCGCCACGAGTGGGGCCAGTCAACGTCCGCGTGAGTCGGCCTCCCCCAGAAGCTCGTCCAGTCGACATACCACACGCCATCCCCATGCCATCAGCGCCACCGGCGCCATTCTTGGCGACAGCGCACTCGCCACGACATGTCTCATCGCGTGCTCCCAACGATGAGTGGATTGAGGAGCCCGTGAACGAGTGCATATGCAGCTATGCACGCGTCCCAAGCTCGGTAAGCGGCTTGCAATTCCGCAATCGACTCGAAGAGTCACCGAGCAGCACCTACAGTATTACCAGCAAATGGAGGCGCAAGATACTGGCCGACTCGCGGCGACTTCCGTTCTTTTTTGGAGATCTCAGCACTGAACTGACCTCAAACTCTACTACTAATACAGTAGATCAGTCGTCTGAATCCTGTCGCTCGACAACGTCGCACTATTATTATTGATATTGTTGGTGTCTCGGCGTTGGAAGGCGCGCGTGGCGGTTGTTGGACAACGCTACTGTATTAGTGACTACACCGCTGCCTTGGTCATGGAGACCAACGATATCCAGAGACCGGTCCAGCGTCCAGCGTCTAGCGTCCGACGTCCAGCGTCCAGCGATGGGCGTTGGACACTTGTGGCGAAAGTTCTGATGCATCCGGAGACATCATGGCATCCAATGTCCATTTTGATGCTGGCGGCGAGTGTCTCACATATCCCGTCACAAAAAGTAAGTACCTTACCATATCACGTAGTTTACGATCTAGTTTAGTGACTTTCAGCACCAATTTCCATGTGTCACTCTTTTGGATGTCTGTAGATTTCATGTGCTGTTCGCACGTTAGTCACGCCATTGACTAATTCGCCGAGTACTGTACACATCAATGCCATGCTTGGCTGGACGATCGCACTCGCGCTCCTCGCCGCTGCCACGCCTTCCGCGGGTCTAAACACGACCTTCGCGCCGGGTCTAAATTCTACCTCCTCTCTCGCCTGGAAAGACTGCGCCTTCAAGGCCAAAGTCGCGGATCCCACTGCTTTTGACTGCGCGACGCTCGACGTGCCCGTGTGCTACGCCGACACGGCGCCATGCTCCATTGGGAACACACAGACGCATCCGCTGACTGTCATGCGCCGCGTCGCGAGCAATAAGACCGACGCGCCGACGCTGTGGGTCCTCTCTGAGACGGACGATGACGCCAAAAGTACGGAAGTGAGACCATGGTGAGGTTATCATACGGTCGCTAACGTTTTGTGGCTGTAGCGGCCGATGTGATGGAGCGCCTCGCGCAGCAACAAGCCGGCTCAATTATCAATGTCTACACAATGCACACGCGCCTTGCGACACCGCCAATCGATCAAAGCCAGCTAGCGCTCGGCGTGCGGTCGCCGTGCGTCGTGTTCCTGACGCTCTTTGATGCCGGAGTCGACGTCAACAGCAAAATGATCGATGCGGCAGCCGGGTGCAGCCGTTGGCTCGAAAGAACGTTTGGGACAAACGCAACGAATGCGTATTCCCTCGATAGCGCCGTCCGTGATGTTGCAACGGGACTCGAGCTCGTCCAAGCGCAGGAACTCCAAACGAATCCGAACGTCTATCTCCTCGCCACTGGCAAGACGTCATGGATCGTGCAGCGGCTGCTCGCCAACAGAGCCTCCAACCTCACACTCACTGGTGTGATTTTTGATACGCCGCACATGATGAAGCTCCCATTGAACCGTGATGAGATCGCTGGCAACGGGACGAGTTGGTATCTCGACGGCTGTGACTTGGATCTCCAGTGCAGTAACAAATTCGCCAACCTCTCCATGTCCATAACCGACACGCTACGAAAGATAGAGCGACTCGCTGACGCTAGTGCCGAGCCATCGTCACGGTGCGTCGGCAGCCTCAAGAACGCGGCGTACAATGCCGACCGCGACCTCAAGCCCTCCCACGGTCTCCGACGGTTCCTCGCTGAGCTCCGCCAACATCCTGAAGGGCTCAAGTACGTCCCCCCGCTGCTCTACCGCGTGTACCGCTGCAATGAGAACGACGAGTACCCAGTGGAGACAATCCTCAAGCGTAGTAAGGCGATTCGCACGACGTGGACCCCGCTCACGGGGATGGCGGCGTTTGCTCAACGCGTGATTTCGTTCTCGGAGTTTTGGCCGACGCCTGTGCCTTCGCGGGACGCGCTCGTGCCACTCTTCGAAATGCCGCTTGTCGGTGATGGCGCGATGGTCGCACAACTGCCAGCGTACTGTCTGCTTACGACCAGTGACGTTCCCGCGTGCACAGCGCTGTACAACCAAACGCCGAATGGGAATGTCTCCCTGGTGTATGTCCCTTCCAAGTCCACAACTGCCACCAGTGTCAACACGAGCGTACTGATCCTCACCAACCGACTGAGTCCTGTTGGCTCGGCCGTCGCGGCGCGCGATCTCTATGATGCCTTCGCCGGCCAGTCAGCCGTGTTGATCGAGTCGGACAATATCGCGGACTCGGAGCTGGACGGCTACGGCGTCGAGACTGTGCTCCAGATGGTCGGTCGCTTTGTGACCAAACAGACCAAGCAGCTCAGCGGCAAGTGGCGCCTCGAGGACCTAAAGTTGTCTACTAACAGGTCCACAACGGCGCCTTCCGCCTCAACGTACGCGGCGCCGGGCAAAGTCTCAGTCGACTTGACGCTCACGCAAACGGAGCTCCAAACGTCGTTTCCGACGGCGAACAGCGACGCCTACGACTATATCAATATCAGTACCAAGCTCAAGCGAACGACGCCGAGCGACGACGACGGCACGCCGTACGGATACTACTTGCTTCTACTTGGTGGACTCGTGCTCGTTGGAGTCTTTATGGTCTGCGCGGGGTGCAAGCGCCACCGCAAGGAGGAGCAGTATGCGCCAGCAGTGCACGTCAACGTTCTCGTGAGCCATCCAGCCCAGGAGGCTCATCCGGTTGGTGTACCGCTCGCAGTGCTGGTCCCATCGCCACACACGATCCCGGTCCCGTCAGCGCCGCCGGCGACTTTCTTGGTGACGGCCCACTCGCCGCGGGAACGCCAAGTGCCCATCGCTCGTCGTGACGACTGGATCGAAGAGCCCGTTAACGAGTACGCATACAGCTACACACGCACGCCGAACGTTCGGTGAGCGGTGGAGAAGGTCAACCAACGTTACAAAAAGATTCCGAGCCGTCGAGCAGCACCTACCAAATGGTACAAACAGTGAATGATCCTTGGGTATAGCGAGAGCAAGTGCAGTACTCGTACAGTCTAATACAGCGAGTCGTTGCAACACGCTTGCGAATCAAGCTCGCCTTTGATGGACGCCACCGCGCATTCACGACACGAGCAGTTTGATGCTGTTGCTGTCGCAGAATGGACGATGGATACAGTGGGAGTGGTTACGTTCTGACTAGTTGAAGTTACACACTAGTCAGAGCGTGCAATTTCCGAGCTCCCTTCAAGCGAATCGTGAGAACGCACAACCGAAATGCACAACGAAGCTTCACGATGCCTAGTTACTATAATAGGTATTAGAATATTGCTCGAGATGGCAACACCATTTTGGCCGATTGGCCGTCAGCGACACCAAGAAACCGAACTACGTTGCTCGATCTGGGATACTAGCATCGGTTACTAGCACCCTATGATTCCGATGATATCAACGAGATGCGGAGATACGTTCAGCAGTTCAGCAGCATGCGCGCGTCAGCCCCAGTGCCGCGGTCGAAGACATTCGGCGCCTGCAGATGGCTCGTGCATAGCGCGGTGGTTGCGGCGGCTCTTGCACTCGCCAGTGGCAGCTGGACACTCGGAGCGTCCAGCTGACCGCTGCATTGGACGCTGCTTGCGTTTGTCTGCGGCACTTTTGTTCACAGCGCTGTACAGTATGAATACGGGGCGATTGGTGCCTCCACATCGAAATTTCTCGAATATTCTAATCGACAAAAGCGTACTGTACACTGGGATCGGCTTGCGTCAACGAGAGCAGTTTGACGGGCGCTGTGATTATGAAGTCTCAATTGACTGAACTGACACGACTCGTCACGCTTCGTTCCCGTGCGCGGGAAGATCGGTCATGAATGCAACAAGATCAGTCACCATTACGTGGATCATCCACACCAAACTCGTGGTTTCGGCGTGCTGTCCATACAAAACTCGAGACAAACTCGACACGTGCCTCCACCCACGCTTCAACATTCCGCGTTTCCACATGGTCACAACCAGACGTTCAAGATCGCGTTCCACATGCTCAGCGTCGTCGGCAACAGCAGGCCACTCGACTGTCCATCGTGTCCTCTCTGCCACCAGCGAATTCCCCTTCAGCAAACAGCTCATTCTCGAATTCTCCCCTTCGACGACACATCCACTCGACCATCACGATGCTCGCTGCTGTTGCCTACACTGCCGCCCTCGCCATCGCCACGATCGCCCAGCCTGCTTCGGCTGTCGACTATCTCGGCGGCTGGCTCCCGACGCCGCCCAAGCAGCAGTGCGTTGATATCTGTGTCAATTCGAAGGCCACACCGACGTGCTTGACCAACGATCCAGCCTGTCTCGCCAAGAAGCAGCGTCCGGGTGACTTTGACTGGATGGTCCTTGAGCAGATCTTCGTCCCGCAGTTCTGCCGCGACCTCCTCAAGGGCGTCGACTCGACCATCTCGCACCAGAACGTCAACCCCGCGCCGGCGGGTCTCTCGTGCCAGCCGCAGGTCGTCAAGAGTGAGCTCACGATCCACGGTTTGTGGCCCAACTACAACGACGGCTACGTCGGCTGCTGCAACGTCACGGATACAATCCAGAACCACCCGTACAACGCTGCCACGTTCGCCAAGAACCAGGCGGGTTTGCTCAAGGAGATGAAGGCCAAGTGGGTCGACCCTACCCAGGCGAACGAGTACGACACGCTCTGTGAGATCTACAACCACGAGTTCCAGAAGCACGGTCTCTGCTATAACGCGTTCGGTGCCGACTACGAAAAGGCCGCCGTGAACTACTTCCGCGCGACGCTTTCGGCGGCCGGTAAGCTCGAAAAGGGAACGAACCAGATCAACCGCTGGGCGACGACCACCAAGACCACGACGGTCGCGGCCATCAAGGCGCTCTACGCCAAGGACGTGCAGGTCTTTTGCTCGAACGTGGATGGCGTGAACCAGTTCTCGGCGATTCGCTCTTGCTGGGCCAAGCCGGCGGTTGCCAGCGCCACGGGCCCGTCCACGCAGACCGACTGCTCGGCCCCGGCCAAGTCGTCGGCGTTCATCCCGTGCGATGCTACGCAGCCAGTCACGCTCGGTGCGTACGTCCCGCCGGCCAAAACGTACTAGAGAGTAGTAACTAAGGGACGCGCTCTGCCTCCCTCGAGCGCAAAATGAATAGACCAATACAACTACACAACTCAATAGATCGTGAGAATTCAGTTGTGCGCTGACACAATTCTTTCGTGAATAGGTACCCCAAAGTCAAGAATGGAAGGAGTTCGACGACTCGCTCCAACACGACATTCGCCATCAGCCTTCAACAAAAGTCGATTGAGACGAGAGCCAGAACAGTCAAGGTTTTTGGAGCAATCAAACCAAAGTCAACGAGAGTCTACTCACTTGAATCATCGTTCTCTCCTAGGTAGCTCTAGTTGGCCGTGCCTTACTGGGGCGCGACGTAGGCATCGAACGTCACCGGCTTCGACGCATCGCACGGCACAAACGCCGAGCTCTTAGTGGCCTTGGCACAGTCCTTTGGGAGGAACGGGCCGTCGGCGCTGAGCGACTCGGGCTTTTGGTAGCACGAGCGAATGACCGAGAACTGGTTCGCACCATCGACGTTCGCGCACAGCACCTGGACGTTCTTCGGGTAGAGCGCCGTGATGTCACCGACCGTGACTGTAGCATTCGCATCCTCGGCCCAGTCGTTGATCGTGGCCGTCGCTGTCGCGTGCACGTCGGCGGCGTTGAGCGTCGCCTCAAAGTAGTTGACCGCGGCCTTTTCCCAGTCATCGCCGAACGCGTTGTAGCAAATGCCGTGCTTCTGGAACTCGTGGTTGTACATCTCGCAGAGCGTGTCGTACGTGTTGCTCTGCGTGGGGTCGACCCACTTGGCGGCCATCTTGTCATGCAGCGTCGGCTGGTTCTGGGCAAAGTCGGCCGCGTTGTACGGCTTGTTCGCGAGCGAGTCGGTCACGTTGCAGCAGCCCGCGAAACCGTCGTTGTAGTTGGGCCACAAGCCGTGGATCGTGAGCTCGGGCTTGACGACCTGAGGCACGCAGCTGATACCGTTCGGGTACGCGTTGACGTTCTGGTGCGAGATCGTCGAGTCGACACCACGCAGAAGATCGCGACAGAACTGCGGCACGAAGATTTGCTCGAGAAGGAGGTAGTCAAAGTCTCCCGGGCGCTGCTTCTTGGCAAGGCAGGCCGGGTCGTTCGTGAGGCACGTCGGCTTGGCCTTGGAGTTGACGCAGATGTCAACGCATTGCTGCTTGGGCGGCGTCGGCATCCAACCACCTAGGTAGTCGATGGCCGCGACAGGTTGCGTAGCGGCGGCGAGCGCGGCGGCAGCGATGACGACGTTGGCGAGCATCTTGAGCAGGAGGACAAGAAAAGTCCTCTGCGCTGGAGAGGGCGAAATCGAAAATGACCTAGTGGTCTTGGACCTGCGAGTTTGTGGGGGATAAGATACGCCCCCTCCGAGTCGGAGGGAATTCGCTGGGGCAGCGTCACTTCACGACTTTACCGTGTTGACGAAGAGAAGAGTTGTCGTTCGTTCACGATCCTGTCGATTCGGGAATCACAATCGTCGCGACTGTGGGACGCAAGCGATCATAAACGTCAAGGGAACGTGACTCATGCATGCCTCGAATCCAATGACAAGCCTCCATGGCCCGGCGCTGGGCCATCGGCACCCAGATGGTCTCACAACTTCCCATTACCAACAGCATGCACGAGACAAGCCACGAAGATCAACCCCAAAGGTACAGTACATACGCTCTCGTTCTCGACGATTCGTCGGACAAGGGGCTTGCGCCGAGAACGAGAGAGGACCACCCAAGTCCTCTCTCTTGAGGAATTATTCTATCTAATTGGGTTTTTAAAAAAAATGGGTTATAATTGGATTCAAGGAATCCAATAGCCATTGGATTCGAAAAAGTAGGCGACCATATCGCATAAATTAGGTTCGTTCTCTGAAGAAATCGAACTTCAAAACCTCCATTTTTTCATAAGTTGTAAGAGTTTGAAACATCGCCGCTGATCGCGGCGAGGCGCTAAGCCGCGCCCGCTCCGCTTCGCTGCGCTAGAGCGCTCCCTAGTCGCCCACCTTCGCTGCGCTCCGGTGGCTCCGAAATAGATAGAACCTCCCCGGGGGACCAATGTTCGGCGCCTGCCGCTTTTCTGTGACCGACCTTCGCTTCGCTTCGGTGGCCGACAGAAAGAGCCGTGATAGGCGCTTCGATCCGAACCACTGCGTACAGTGAGCTTACCTTATAAGGGACACGTTGGGACACTCAAACTGACCGTGCTCTTATGAAGGAATAGTGTCTATTTGAGTAAAACCCCACGTTTGTGCCTCTTAGTGACTATAAATGGCACGATTGTGACAGCATAATGTCATTCTAGCAAGATAATATCACACTGATTATGTATTGTACCCAACTATATCAATTATAGGAGGTATTTCCCGTTTATCATCACCACATTGGCTTGATCTTGCACTTTTGTTCGACGATCTGCTGCTCATATGCTCGTGTGCTCAATCACAGCACAAATGGACTTTTACACTTGATCTTTGTATAGAACACTTCGGTACATCAGTGTTGGTGCTCTTGTATCGTTTTTGCTCTTGTAGAGTGAGCTCTTGTAT
>JAADWR010000385.1:0-10965 GCA_023336345.1 Pythium inflatum | reverse complement strand
GTCGTAGACGTTGCTGTGCTTGTCAAACTTGTACGTTGGTCGAAAGTGTAGTGGACCTTCTTGAAAGTGCGAAAACACTGCGCCTTTGTGCATTTCGATCCGGAGCTGGTCGTTAAACCGCAAGACTGCGTGCTGGTTGTGAAGCAGGAGCAAATCGATCATGCGACGTGTGCCGTTGATGCGGTAATTGAGGTCGCCGTACCAAAAGACCCGGTCGAAACACTCGGAAATCGCACGTTTTGGCCGACGCAGAGTCGATGACGACCCCGTGCGTGTCACAGCTGTGCCGTCACTACTGACAGCATTCAGCGCCGCCGAGGACCCGAGATTCGTCGACGAAAAGCGGCTCGTGGTCGTCTTACCGAGCCCGAGAGGTGACGACGTGAGACTCTGGAGCGTCTGCGGGGCCGTCGCTAGTGGTTGGAGCTGGAGCTCTTGATTAATGCGATGGAAATTCGCATTGCGCTTTGCGACATTGTGTTGATGGGCGTCAAAGTGGCAGTTGACAAACGCAAAGCTCGTGTGCGCGACACAGAACGCAATGCCAACACCCCCCTTGTTCCCGAGCTGGTTCCCCAAACCCGTAGCCACGGCGTCCGACTGGATGTTGTGGACGTACGGCAGTACGCTCTCGTGGACAAACACGACGTTGTGGATCGCTGTGAGCGAGTGCGCGGCAACCAACACGTACTCGTCGCCCAAGGTCTCCTTGAGCTGGTCTTCCCACTGCTTTTTCGACGTAAACACGACGCTCTTGGCGATCGAATGGACGCACTCTTCCGTCCCCACGGCGACAATGTGGTACTTGTTGGCGGGAACCCAGAGGCGCAAGTCGTCGGTCGGTTTCTTCGCGTGGAGATTCCACGTCCCGCAAAACACGCGGAGTTCGTTGCGCAAGAGAAACTGCGACGTCGTCACGGTCTCCCCGGCGTCATTGGCGATACTATTGAGCTCGTCCCACGTATCGAGCGGCTCTAAATCGAATTCCTCGGGCCACTCGGCGACCTTGTCCGTTTCATCTTCTTGTCGCAAGACCGTATTGACCATGCACTGTGGCATGACGCTGTTCGGTTTCGTATGCGGGATCTTGTGATGCCGGTGATGGTGCTTGGGGTGTCGACGCCGCTCTAGAAAACCTTTGATGTGCGCTTGGATCCGCACGCTCGCTTCTTCTTCGAGCTCCCGCAGCGCTTCGGCACGGATTTCAGTCTCTTGTTCGACTTCTCGATCGTGCGCGAGTTTGCGGCCGCGCATCCCACGAATGTGGGCCTGGATCCGCGTCGCCATGAAGTCGTGGAGCTCGCTATACGTCCGGACGCCGACGGGTGGTCCATCGTCGGTTGGCATGGGCGGCAGGAGCATATCGACCGAGGGACCTGGCCGTGGGTGGTGTCGTCGTCCTCGTTTCTTGTGATGCCGAGAGCGTTCAGTGGTCTCGGACGCCGTCGATGACGAGGGTGAACGACCAGAGCACGTTGAGCAGGAAGACGCCGACGACTCACGCGAAAGCGTGTGCGTTGGGGACGACTCGCTCGACGACGAGCGACTGCCTTCGCCATCCGAAGACGCTGTGGACGACGGCAGAGGCGATCGCGGCTTGAGCTGGAGCGGTGGGATGATCACGGGCCGAGCATTGATCGGTGGTAAACTTGGCGGCGAGTCTTCGACGAGGACCTTGGACGAGTGCCGGAGAAATGACTTGGCTTTCTTGAGAAAACTCTTTTTCATCGCGTGTTGGATCGTCGTAGCCGCTGTGTCGCTATCTGCGGCGCGGCTTTTCTTGACTTTTTTGGGTCGGAGGTTGACGTCGGCATCAGTGGGAGTTTCTTCCACACTGACCGTCATGGCTTCGGACTGAAGCGACTGTAGCTCGGGCTCATGAGAGTCTTTCCACGGCGCCTCTGGTTTGCTGGTCAGCACAGCCGGCTCGATCAGCACTTGTGGCATGAGAGGCTGGGACAGCACTTCGTTTGGTCGTCGCTCTTCACGTGCATTTTCGTGTGGGATAGTCCCTTGCTCCTGCCCACTTCGGATCTCGGTCCTCTGCGACAGTTGCGTTACTGCGCTGTTCACCTCGTCATCGCTCCGTGCCTGGACCACAGGCAGCGTGTGGCCATCGTTCATGGCATCCTCCTTGTCTCCGTTCTCCTCTGCCGCCTCTGGATTCACGTGCACGACCTTGTCACTGTCTTGAGGAATCTGAAGCCCAGGGGCGATACCTTCAGTGACGAGTGGTGTCGGGTCTGGCTGGATTTCTTTGCGCTGCTTGGCGTGCGCGCGTCGCTCGGCCTTCTTCTTCCGCAACAGTTCTTTCTGCTTTTTCTGCTGCTTGCGCTCAAGTGCCACGTCATCGTCTTCGTCTGCCTTGATTAGAGTCTCAACGGATGCAGTGTCGTCATGGTCCTCCTTTACCTGCACGCCAACGCGATTCCGCGCCATGGCTCACTGCCACTTCCCCGCGAAGAGGCTGGCGGCGGAAACGGGCGGCGCGAAAATAGCGTTTGCCGTTGTCTGGTAATTTTGGCGACTCTGATGGGAACTCACAGCTTGATACAACTCAAGCAAAGAGCTCAAATACTGCATTGGACAAGGACAATATCAACACTAAGAACCGCACCATCTCGAGAAGACTCACTCCGTCGCTTGCTGTGTCTGATTCTCTGACGCGTGGATCGCCAAACGCAACTGGTCGACCTTCTGCCCGTCCTTCTCGAGCAAATTCAGACTCTTCTCTGAGTCGCCATGCAAGTCGCGTGCCCTTTCTGTTCTTTCACGACCGACGCAGCTTGCGTCTTGAGCGCACTGTGTGTCGCCTCCGTCTCACTTGCAAGGTTTTCCAACGCTTCCATCCACTCGCGTTTCGCGTCCGAGGCTTGATTCTCGAGATACGAACTGTCACGCTGCACAGCACCAACGTCTTCGACGACCTCCTTGGGGCGGCGCTCCAACTGACCTAGCATTTCATCGCAGTACGAGCGCAATTCTCCAATCTGCCGCTCCACGTCTGCGCGGTCGTTGTGCAGGACGCGCCGCTGGTCGTCGAACCAGTCAAAGTGGTGTCTCTTGTTGTCCTCCAGCGTCTTGAGGGTGCTCTGTACTTGTTGCAGGGCTCGGACACTTGCCCCTATGCCGTTTGTATCGACTTTGTCTCGCGCGTGAGTGTATCAAAGCGTTCATTCACCGAGTCGAACAACCAGTTGCCGAGCGCAGCCTTGGCTTCGTGGCGAGCCGCTTCTCGAACTGCCGCAGTGAGTTTGTCGTCGAGTCGACCGCACTTGAGCTCGTCGACAATGTGCTGCTGCTTCTTGATCATCCCATCCATCGCGTCGCAATTCTTCTCAAGATGTGCGATTCGGCTGGCGTGATAATACTCATTCGTTGTGATCTTCTCAGGCTTGATGCTCTGTTTTTTTGAAAGCCTCAGCGTTTGGGGCTATGTCCTCCTGAAGCGCCATGTTCGTAGACAGGGTTGTATCATGCGTTTTGGTTGGCACCAGGGTCGCTGCAGTCGTCGCCTCACACTCGGTCACTGTCACGCTGGCCACAAGCGAATCCAACGAGGTCGCATGTGTCGCCACGGACGACGCAGCTGTCGACGACGCCACGGACTTTGCTGGAGGCGTCACAATTGTCTCCGGAGCGACTGAAGTGTCGTCAGGCGGCACAGGCGATGACGGCACATGGACGGCCACACTGCGAGGTCTCGTCGGTGTCTTGCTCGGCTGCAAACTGTTTAAGCGCCTTGAATTTGGTCTTGCACAAGCCCACCGAGACGTCGCCGCCAACTTTTGTACGTGCTGCCATCGCTGGCTAAGTTCCTTCCGTGGCGAGCGATGCGCCTCGGACGCAACGACCGTGCGCAGAAGCGCGACGTCGTCGTCGACCGCGTAGACAGGTCGGCGGATCTTCTGCTTGCCTGTGGCTTTCACGGCCGGTTGCGCTGGTGTCGCAGCGCTGGTTCCTTCGAAGACCATTGGAAAGTAAGAGTGAGCTGCTGGGAGTAGGCGTTGCAGTCCTAACGGTAACATTGAGCCCCCTCTAATATTTGATGGATCACCTCTTTTAAGTGTTATGGGTGCATATCTCTTCCACGCGACGTTGATTCCAAGTGACGCAGTATTGTGATCACATCAAGACGCTCGTGAAATTGGCACTCAAACTTCCGACCAACACCTATCTGTTTATCGCTGACGTCACCTTGAAACGCACACTGCACATGCTCATAGCATCGTGGAAGTTCGACTGCAAACTCTCTCAGCTGCGGCTCTCAGACGGCTCGACGATTTCTTTGATCTTGTTGTGCAATGCAGCGAACTCAGCTTGCCAATTCTCCCGCTCGGCGTTGATCGCTGCGTGCAGTTCCTCGACCTCGTGCACCGCAAGACTTTGATGGCCTTCCAGTTCCAGCCGGTACGACTGCACTTTCTCCGCGTGTCGGTCCTGCTTGTTGGCGATCCGTTCTACCGCACCGTTCAACTGCTCGAGTAGCTCGGCGATCCGTGCACGATCGTCGTGCTGAACCTCTCCAGTGAGTTGCTCGAGCTGCTGCTTGGTCGCTTCGTGGGCAACTACCAGTGCCGTCATCTGGTATTGAAGATGGGTGCGGCTCTTCCACATTGCCTGGATCTTGCGACCGAGGACGTCAAACTCTGGCCTGGTTTCTGCTGGCGGTGTCTCCCACGCCCTCGTCACTGCAGCTACTTGTTGTCGCATTGCTTCGATCTCACCACCCAGCGTCTCAAACTGTTTCTTAACATCTTGCTGGTCTCGGTCACGGGCGGCCCAAAGCCAATTGACTTGGTTCTCGAGATGCACTCGATCTCGACGGACCGCAGCCATCTCACGGGTCAACATATCGAGTTGATTCTTCATATCTTGTTGCTCTTGGCCATTAGTAGGTAGTGCACCTACTTGCACGTCGGGACAGTCATCTGATAGTCGAGCATTCGTCGTCCTAAGAGAGATGAATGGTCTCGCCACGGTGCTACGTGAATCCTTCTCGGAATCACTCACAGTTGTTGTCGCTGGGTTGCTCAAAGACTGCGTCTCTGCCACGCTGTTTCCACTTTTCGTGGATGTCTTCGTTACCTTGCTCGTTCCACTTGAGTATCGAGTCTTCAGAATCATCGACAGCGAGGGGCCGTCACAAGGTCCTGGTGTCGTTGGTTTTGCCAACGCTGCGGCTGAGGGAGTCGTCGAATCCTCGGAAGGCACAGCCGCCGTGCTTGTTTCCAATTCCGTCATGGGCGCATTCAACGTACAAGGAATGCGTGGAGACCATGGCCGCCCAGGGTCGTGCATATGCACGTCCTCACGTGGTTCCCAAGCGACGCCTTGTTGAAACCCACGTGTCCATAAACTCGAGTCGTTGGTCGATTCCAGTGGGAGTGGCAGTGACCTAGTGTTTGTGTGAACGCGCGAGACCGAGTGTACCACTACTGGCGACGATACGATTCGAGGCGCCAGGGGCTGTGCGGCCGTGGACGCCTCCGTCGAGCACGCCGATCGCGTCATCGACTCGTAGTCCTTCGATACGGCGCATAGCATCGACCACTGCGTCGGACTCAAATGCGCCAACTGACCCGACACAAACATGTGATAGAGCTGGTCGAAGCGGCTTCGACAGAACTGCCACGACAACTCCATCCCCACATCCATGACCACGCGGCGCGCAACGTCTTGCCATCGCTTGATTAGGTATCTGTGGCCTGCGCGGTACGGTCTCACTTCGAGCACCGCGCGAAGGATCGCGAGGTCTTCGAGGGCCCAGACGTCGCTGCGGCGCATGCGCTTGGCGGCCGCGACGTTCTCGGCGTGGGCCATGCGGACGGCAGTGGGCGAAGAGAGTGAGGAGCGAATGGCGCTATTCGCTGTATTCGAACATGACCGCGTCATCGACAGGCAGGCGCCCATGGCAGTAAAGTGTCCTTTCCGTGACAGATCTGACTGTATTCGAGTTTTGTACCTCGAAGAGTTTGGTTGGTGCGCGGTTGAATCATATTCAGTACGGATATTACCACTTCATACACTGCCTGAAAGCTACTGTCCTACACAAAAGTTCTGGCCCACTTCAACCGTACAAAAATATTGGCCACACAATCTGCACGTCTTGCATCTATCCTCTACTATGTAATGACTACCCTCTACTGTATGATATGGCTTCACCAACACGCCAGATCGATGCGATTGGCTACAAAACGAACGAGTTGCCACAGCGGACGCTTGTGCTCCGTCACCTTCTGTCGTTTCTCCCTGCGGCCCAGTGATCGCCGCCGAGAGACCAGCAATCTCGAGCTTGACAATGCACGACTGGCACTGGTAAACCCTCGACATGCTGGCGGGAAACGCTTCGCACCAACGTCGCGATCGAACGCACCACAGGTCGCAATGTCGCTGGCTTTCGAGCCCATGGTGTAATTCAATGCACTAAGCAACCAAGCACTCAAATTCGCGACATAATACTTCGAAGTACAACTTCAACGTCATAATAGAGATTACGCATAATAGAGAGTACGCCGAACGGGGAATATAACACAACTCTCCCCACATAAAAGAGAGACCGGCAACATCAAGCCTCACGCTTTCGCTGGATGTGTTTGGCCATGTTGTGGCGTCTGCGACCCAGCGACCACCAACCGCACATCCGCTACCTCGAGGTTCACATAGTTGCGCAAGTTGTCTTGGGCCTCTCGAAGCAACAACAGTTTCTTGCCTTGGATCGCGTGCTCGCGTTGCAGCTTATCCACGGCGTCGACAAGTGCCGACAAGTCCTTCGTGCCATGCGGATTGAGGCTTTTCCTGGCTTCGAGCTGTTGCTGTAGTTGGCGGTTGGCGCCAATGAGCCTAGAGACTTGGTGCTCGAGGTACGCGGCGTCGCGCTCAACGCCGTGCACTTGCTCCGCGAGCAGCTCGACTTGGTGCTCTGTACGTTCTTGCGCCTCGCTATGGCGCGTGTCGAACTCAAACAACTGGCTCTCGATCCCCGCGTAGTAGTTACGCACGACGCGAAAGGCGCTGGTCACGTGCTCCAGTTCCTCTTGCGTGTCGGCACGAGCTTGACGAATCTCGCGCTCGAGTTCCTGTACACGTGTCGAGTGTCCATCCAGTTCTTTCGTGTCTCGCGTCAGCGCCTCGAGCTGGGTCCGCATCTGACTGCTGGTGACTTCCAGCCGCGACACCTGCTCGATAATCACGCTGTTGGCTTTAATGCGTGCCGCCTCGAGAACCACATCCAGGAGCTCTACTCGCTCGTCCAGTCGTGTCCGCTCTAGTGCCTCGATCTTGTCTCGCTGCTGCTTTGCATCTTGTTCATACTTCTCGCAGGCCGCCTCAAGACGTGCACACTTCTGAACGAGGTCGTCGGTCTGGGCACGCACAGCTGACTCGATGTCGGCTCTCATCGTGGCTTTCACCAGCGCAACAGCTTCCCGACCGAGACGATCACGCTCGACACTTGTCAGTGCCGACACAGTTGGGGTGGTGCGTGACGCTGCCATTGGACCATCCTGCGCAGTGGGCGAGTCCGTTGAGGATTGGCTGTCATTGGGCGAAGGTTTATCCGAGCGCTGGGATGCCGCGCTGACTTCCATTGCGCTTCTCAATGCCTTTGCAACCGACGCGGTCATTGCGGATGTCGCGGCGTTCGCGTATCGCTTTTTCAGAATCATGAATAGCGAGGGGCCGTCGTGTACGGGTGACGAGATAGTTCCGGTGGAGCTGCGGTCGGCTGGCTGGCGATGGGACGATCGTGTGGTTTCGTCCTTCAAGATCCACAGCGGTGGACGTACAGCGGCGAGCTCTAGGGTGGCCGACGAGATCGTGGTTTGGCGCGAGGGTGTTCGTGGCCGTTGTTGCGTCTCTGGTGGCACCACCGTGCGCGTCTCCTTGTTGCTGCTAATGGTCATCTTTCCCTCCTTTTTCTTCCGTTTCGGGCGCGACGTGAGGTCCTGCACCAGAGCGCTGAGCACCGAACACTGCGCTGCAGTCAAGCGCGATGACCTGCCCGACCGAAACAAGCGAAAGAGCCGCTTGAAATGCCGTCGACAGATTTGCACCGAGAGCTCCGTGCCCACGGCCGCGACGGCGCGATTCGCCACGTCTTGCCACCGTTTAGAGACCTGTCCGTGGACGGCGCGATACGGTCGGACTTCGAGCACGGCGCGAAGAATTGCCACGTCTTCAGCGGCCGTGACGTTGCCGCGACGCTTTTTGCGCTTGGTCGTCGGTGCCTTCACGCGGATCGCTTGGGGCATTTGGGAGATCGCGTCCGGCGTGGCAAGCGGCGCTTTGGGATCCGATTGTGGGGACTGGCAGAGGTGAGAGAACGCATCCTACCTACATGGTGGTTTAAAGCGTTCTATCTGTGTGGAAACCTTCAAATGGGCTCTGTCAAGCACAGCCAACGCTGGGTATTTTCCGGTTCAAACATCTTTTACTCCTGCTGAATCGGTCAACAGGCATTGTTCGCCACACAAGTCTGAGCATGGCGACAAAGCAAAGTATTGACCAGATTGTGGATGCTTCGGCTCTGAATCATGGCTTGTTGTCGTGGCCGCCGCATCTTGGGAGAAGAATGTGGGCACGACGCTATTATCTGGATAAGAGACCGTCCAACTGCGACATGATACAACTTCAACATCACAGGCAGATCTCAACTGAGAAGATGGCCAAATGAACGCTTGTTCCTGTACCATCGAGCATTCGCACACTATAAAGCATACGTAGCACTGGTGTTGGTCGATGTGCTGGCTTTGCACGTGTCCTGGAGCATTGCGTCGCGACGACGGCGGTGGACGATCGCACCGACAAACGTCAACACAGCAGTCGCGATGGTACAGACCGCAGCGACGATACACCACGCGACGGGCGACAGCCCGAGCATGTGTTTGTCACCGCCGCCTTGGACCTCGAGCTTGGCAGCGCCTTTCGCCGCGCCCACGGGAATCACGGGGTACAAATTGATGCCACAGTTGACATTCGCGTCCATCTTGATGCGCATAAATCTTTTTTCGCCCCACGAATAGCCGTACGAGTTCTTCAAGATCCAATAGTCGGTCCCATCTTCGGTGCCGTAGCCCACGAGGACAATGGCGTGGTTGACTTGCGAGTTGTCCGCGAAATCACCGTTGTTCGGGCATTCGTAAATCCCCGTCTTGTAGTCCTTGAACGCGTTGCCCGAGTTGACTGCGACCGAAATGGGCTGCTTCTGGAGCGCGTCCTTGAGCAGCTCGCGCGCGTCCTTGGCGACTGTACACTCTTTTCCAACGACTTGGACCCAGTCCGAGCTCGTCGCCGTCGCGTTCTCGCTCGATCGGACACAGCTCTTGTTGCGCTCGGCCTCGGATTTCGGCGCGTGCGTTGCGGTCGACGAAAAGCCAGGCACGAGCGAAAGGCCTTTCGTGGTCTCGGTGTACGGCAGCGCGATCTCGCTCATTAGACTGAGCTTCAGCGTCGCTGCGTCGAAGAACGCGCCGTGAGTCATGCCGCCCTCGCACCCATTGTTGTAGGATGCCCAGAGCTCCGTGGTCTTCAACCACGGCGATCCGCGCACACCGCCTTCCGCCCAGCAATAGTTGAACGTCGCGGTAATGTTGGCACGAGAACAGTCCAAGAGCTGCTGTGGGGACAGCGCGACCGGCGGCGCGTTCGCGTGGATTGAGACGGCCGTGTGGCCGTTTCAATGGCGTCACTCGCGGCGAACGCCCAGCACGACCCACACCTGTTCTGGCTCCTGACCGGCGTGCACACGTTCTTCTTGAGCGGATTGTCGCTCGAGCACCAGTTCAGCGTCGCGGGAAGACCGTCCAACTTGCGACGCGGCTGTGTATGCTGTTCTTCCAGTCGACGCCGACGATTCGCACGCGCTTCAGTGCATTCTTGCGCCAAGGCGACGATGTGCCAGCCAGTTCCAAGTACGATTGGGTCAACAAGTGTCTCGACCTGCTCGACTTGCGTCCAATCGCCGACAAGATCATCCGCGGGAGCTCGGTCGAGCAGATGAAGCGCCTGACGATTGGGGTCGAGTTGGCAGCGCGACCGAGCGTGTTGTTCCTCGACGAACCGACCAGCGGGCGACGACACGGACTTTGCCGACGTCTTCCGCACGAGCGCAAAGAAGGCTGTGCTGGACGCGGTGCTCGCCACCGAAGGCATGCTGCGTCCGGCGCCTGGTGTGCCCGAGCTATCGTTTGCAAACAAGCGAGCGGCGTCGCACGCAACGCAAGCCAAGTTCTTGTTCCAGCGCTTCTGCGACTTGCACTGGCGCACAGCCTTCCTCACGTTGTCACGGCTGGGCGTGTTGTTTGCCATGGGCGTGGTGTTTCGCGTTTCGTACGCGTCCGTCGAGTACGATACGTACCAAGGCATCAACGGTGGCATGGCTTTGATCTACATGACAACGGCGTTCAACGGCTTTATTGCGTTCACGAGTGTCATCCCATTGCTTGGTCAAGACCGCGGTGCCTCGTACGTGAGCGCGCGAGTCAGACGTACAACGCAGTGTGGTACTTCCTTGCTGCCGCCGTCATGGAGATCCCGTACATCTGTGGCGGTGCGCTGCTCCTCACCACCGTGCTGTTTCCAATCGTGGAGTTCACAGGCGCGCCCGAGTTCTTCTTCTACTGGCTCCAAAGCGCCGTGTTCTTGCTCAAGATGACGTACTTTGATATGTTCTTGGCGTTTGCGCTGCCCAACATCGAAGTCGCGACGGGCGCCGGCGTCTTGGTCATGTCGATCTGGCTTCTCTTTGTCGGCTTTAACCCGCCGGCGTCGGCCATCCCCCACGCCAACAAGTGGCTCTACGAGATCACACCGCATCGATACTCGCTCGAAGCGCTCGCGACGATCGCGTTTGGCAACTGCAACGACGCGCACGCGAGCCGCGTGGCGTGCAAGACGCTGCAGCACGCTCCGCCGACGGTGCACAAGGGCCTTCGCGTGACCGACTTTATCGACACGTTCTACCCC
>JAADWR010000384.1:0-10966 GCA_023336345.1 Pythium inflatum | reverse complement strand
ACTTGACACTACTACTTATACCGTTGGTCGTATCGCGATACAACACGAATGGGTATTGGTGAGAGCGAAAGCGAGTACTTTGCCTGGCACAGGTCTTCAGCACCGCGCTGAGGCAGTTCCTCGGTTGTCCGTTTCTATCGCAATGCATAAACCCGTTTTCCATGTCATGTCGTGTACCTTGAGCCCCTCCACCCAGATACATTCTCTATTGCCTGCAGTACCCAAGAGCCCAATCTGCTTGCTAATTGGCTAGCCAAGGGCAGCACCATGACGACGAGGAGCGCACGACCGTACCGGGACCGCTCTCTCCATCTCTATGTGATGCCATCTCTATGAAATGCTCGATAGATGCAAATCTTCAACCAACGTCTGTGGTTTGGTCCAGAAGAGCAGTGGTGGCGGTTCAACTGGCCGTGGGCGGTACAGTAATGCTGAGCTGGCAGAGATGGTAGCCGTTTAGCGTCGTGTCTCTCTCGTTTCAGACACGCCCAAATCCATGGGAATAGCTGGACTTGTCACTCATTGCGATTTCCTTTCGGCATGTTCCTCGACGCCGCGCAGAGCACAAAGAGACAGATCCGTAGAAAATGAAATATCATCTCACGGGGAACTACCAGCCAATCAAATATCAGGTACTTTGCATATTCAAAACGAGTTTGAATGGCGAAAGAGCTGTGGATTCGCTTCGGTCCATTCGAATCACACGTCGTCATCGTCCCGTGAACCAAAATGTATGCAAACGTGGGGTTTGGATTCAAGCGACAACCACGTTTGCAGTTGGAAAGCCACGAGAAAAGACACTTCGATGAGTGTCATGAATGGGGAATATCCCCATTCGACTCCAACTTGGTGAGTGGCTTTACGAATTGTGTTGGTCCGAACAGGGCCAGAGTTTAGATGGACCTCCGCCACTTGGAGCTCGAGCGATCGCCTCATGTTGGATATCTCCTTCCTCCGCCTTGACCCTCTCTCAAGACCTGAACACCAGCCTCGTCGTCGCTTGAATTGAGGCTTTTGCTGTTGTTGGCAACCCCATAAGACGAGACTCCGGCCCTTCGTTGAGTTGAGAAAACCACCCCAAATGTCGCAGCGGACGATACCCAAACTACTTTCGCTTTCCTTCTCCCTGTCGCTCTCGCGCCACGATCGGTTTTGTGCTCGGACGCCATCTATTCCGAGTAACACATCGATACGGACCTCTGTGCATCGTATGCCCGTGGCGGTGGCCAGCAGGAGCAATCGGGACGAGTAGGTTCCTCCAGACATGGTGCATCTCCTTCCCAAGCACCCACAGTCATAGAGTGAGCTATTGGACTCATCGACGTGATGCGGACGATCGTCGACCACCTACTCGAGCACGTGTATGTGCCGCTTTTCCGGCGCACGTACTCGAATGGCCTGCTGAAGGCGGTGCTCAGGTGCGATTTGCATGTGTTAAATATACCTCATTTCGAGAGAAAACAACGATAGTACTTTGAGACCCTCGACAACACGGAGTGTGTGCGCCACTCGCCCTCGAGATCTGTGTATGGTGCTGTACTGGACACCGCATCGTTGCGACGAGTCACGAGCTCGTGTACTGATAATCCACAACAAGTGACTCCCCAGCAACTGAATGATCCAGTGCCACGTTAGGTGAGTGTTCTTCTACTAGAAGTTCTGGCTCAGAGCTACTTCTTGTAAGAACGCTCACCCAAGAACTTCACGGCCCGACTGTTGTGCATGAACAGGTGTTGAAAGCTGGCAGCGAATAACCCTTGAGCTTCAAAGAAATTTCGCCCATAATTTGCATAAATCATCGCCACTTGGTCTTGGTACAGCTTCATTTTTTCAAGTAGAAACACGAGCACATAGAGCGTATCGTCGCTCGACAGTTCGTCCAGTGAGATCGGCGGCATTGTTCCCATCATATGTTCTTTCGCATTGGCACGATCGACCTATAAGGACGGACAGGCCCTTGGATTCTGAGTCGGAACAGCCGCCCAATTCTCTGTGTTGTGTTTCGTCGCGACAACATGCGTGGCAGAGGATCTGAGACGTTGAACTGACACGTAAAACTCAAGGGAATTGTCAAGGGAGTCGGGTTTCCGATGTGAGACTGCCCTAAGCGACTTCAGTCGATCGTTTCATTCCGTAATTTGCCTCCTTTCCCCAGCAGTTCCCAAGACCATGAAGTTCAGCCTCCTTGTCGCAGTTGTCGCGACTTTTGCCGCAGTCGGCGTCGTCCAAGCCGAGACGCCGTCGCTCCGTCGTCTAGATGAACCGGCTGCGAACACTGCTGCTGCTAACGAGCCGTCAGTGAACGCCGAGAGTTTCATCGATCATTCAGAGTACTGCGCCCGGCACCCGTTCGCACCGACTTGCGACCATGTGAAGGGCCCAGGCACTGAGGAGCGAGTGGGTTCAGACTACTGCGATCGCCACCCGTTTGCTCCAATTTGCGACCGAGTGAACGCCGACCGCGCGAATCCGTCGGCGTAAGTAGTATTGTAGCCCAAGTCAAACGCACGAATAACACAAAACGCGGCTTTGGTGAGAAATCAAAATGCGTGAGATGGATTCGATTTCGTTTTGCCATACGTCACACACGCCAATTTATTGGCTAAAATTCAGATCAACTGATCCATCAAATCCTGGTTTGACATGTGAACTTTGGATCAAAAACCGGTTTTGGTTTCGAGTTTCGAATCAGTCTTGATCTTGAAACGACGTAAGCAAAGGACTCGTTGACTGAAAAGCACTAGTGATGCCTCGTTATCCTGACAACGTCCACGGCCAAGTTCACGCGAACTCTCATTGTGCTCTTTGCCCTCACTGCAGCAGCACCAGCCCCAGCTCCCTCTCTCGGTTCCGTCCAACGCAATGAAAATCATTTTCGTGGTCATCGCGATTGCGGTGCTTGTGATCGTCGGCGCAGTCGACGCCAAGACTCCAGCGTTGCGTGCTGTCACTAAACGCACCGGTCGTGACGCAAGCGCAACCCAAACACTCCAGAGTGTCGTAAGAAACCCACTGCAGCCACTGGACAACGCCCGTCTGCGCATCGCCCGAGTGGTCAACGTCCGAGTGGGCAACACCCGAGTGGGTAACGTCCAATTGGCCAACGCCAGATTGGGCATCGCCCAACTGGGCCACGTCCTGGCCATTTTCCATGAAGAATGTGTGAGCCGTCACGGAGTTTTCCGGATAGGAACAAGACTGCTGATTTAAAGCATCGGTTTGAATAACGAAATAACGAAATAACGAAATACAGTGATGTATGGCTGCTTTCAGTACGCACGTGTGGCCCAATCGGTTCGCCTTGCCAAACGCAGATCAGGCCAAGTGGCGGTACGCTGTCTCAACATGGCCCTTGCTCATGCTGCTTTGCTGCATGAGGGCGCAATCGACACGTTCTATCCCGTGGCAAACTCATCAACTCGACGAGCATAATGACTTTGCAGAGCACGCGTCAGTTCTCCCCACCCGCAACCCCTGGAATTTGATCCAGAAGGAAGTTCTTTTGAGTTTGATTTCGTTTTGGTTTTGATTTCATTTGATCTTGAAACGACGTGATGGTTGATTGGTAGTATTTTGACTCATTGATTCAACTCGTGATGGCTGATTGGATGTTTTCAAGAATCTTGGACTTGCACTCGCGCTCGGTCTTGAAGACACTCGCAGAGACTCATTCCGCCATTTGCGCTCTCTCAATCAGCTCTGTTCCAGCCCGAGCCTTGTCCAAGACAATGAAGAGTATTCTCGTGGTCATTGCGATTGCTGTTCTTGCTGCCATCGGCCCAGTCGATGCCAAAACGACGGTCCTGCGTCGCGTCGATGAACCAGAAACTGTTGGCGCCCACGAGGCTGTCGAGCACGATAAACGAGTCGACCGTTCGTTGAAGTACTGCGGGTACGGTAACCGTTGGTGCGGAAGGAAACCTCGTGTCGTGGGAACGGAGACCAACGGAGCGAAGTAGGGCAGCACCCGACAGACGTGAAGAGAAGTCCACACCAACGGATATCACTTCAGCCTCCACTCTATTTGAACCCCGCCAGCGGAGGGATTCCACGATCGAGCGATGGGAGGAGATGCATAAAGAATGACACCAAATGAAACTTCTTCACGGCCCTTGTGCTTTAGAACGTGCTTGGTCATCCGCGTCTTGCCTACCGTTGGAGGGCCCTTCGGAGCGAAACGTTGTGGCAGTGGCCGAGTCGCTGCTGCTCTCCTGTATCTGGGTGGAGTCGATCATGGAGCGACCTACTCGATAATCGCGCAACACCGCCTGCTACCCTCTATTACATCCTTAGATGTATCCGTCATTGACTGTTGGTACCATTTCTAGCGAAGCGCAATGAACAGCACACACGAGGCGCAATCAAAACCATTTCCCATTTCGCGCAATCCTGCCGAGACTCTTGGTTCGGATACTGGGTCTGGTTTTGATTTTGGTTTTGGTTTGGCGAATTTATTTTTCATCCTGACACGACAGTTGATTGGTCAAATGGGACTCCAATGGGGCTCAAATGGGATATCATTCTCCAGGCAAGCAGTCAGTGCCTCGTGTTTGTTGCCTAAGGCATCCTCTTATTTTCTCATTTGCGCACGCTCCAACAGCTCTCGTTCCCAGTCTCGATCAAGGCAATGTAGAACGTCGTCGTGCTCGTCGCGATCGCTGTTCTTGCATTCGTTGGTGGAGTTGACGCCGAGTCTCGGGCGTTGCGTCGCCATGACCCACCCGCGAATCACGATGTCAGCAACTCACGTTACTGCAAAGATCCCGCTCATGCGTGGCAGTCGCGGTGTAAGCCACCGCTAGGTCCATCTACCTGATGTAATCAAGGAGATAGTGGAGTATCGCAATGCTGTTGATCGGTGGCAAAATGGCATTCCACTCAACCATGAAATACATTAAGAATGACACCATAATGGAAATTTTACACGACCCTAACTTACAGTGTGACGGCCTGGTCATCGAGCGCATCCGTGTACGCCAAATGAATGCGGTGGAGCGCTTCGCCGGCCGTTGGCCGTTCTTTTGGGTCCAACGCGACGCACTGGCGCGCGAGCTGTTGGAGGTCCTCAAAGAACGGCGATTCCGTAAGCTTGATAGACATGACACCGAGCGACACGAGCTGCAAGACAGTCGTCGCTGGGATCATGTCGCTGCTGCCCTCCAATCGGGCGTGCGCAAACGGACGAAGCTGGGTATCAAGCTCAGACAAGAGCACACCAAATGAGTAGATATCGGCCTTTTCATCGTACCGCTCACCGAGCGTGACCTCTGGGGCCATCCACAGCGACGAGCCCACGCCGGACGTCATGGTCTCGTCAGCACGCTCGCGTGAGACGCCAAAGTCGGCGAGCTTGGCGTTCCACTCGGCGTCCAACAGCACGTTCTTGGACTTGAGGTCGCGGTGGATCACTGCCGGCTGGAGCGAGTGCAAGTACATGAGCGCATGTGCGACGTGGAGCGCGATCTTGACCTTGTCGACGTCGAAACCGTGCGGGCGGCCACTCGCTTCCATCGACGCGAGCCACGACGTGAGGTCCCCACCGGCCATAAACTCGGTCACGACGCACAAGTCGGACAGTGACTCCCACGCGACACCGATGAACCGCACGATGCGCGGGTGCTCGAGCGTCGACATGAGCTTGATCTCGGCCTGGAACGCCTTGATTTCGGCCATGTCCTTGCGCTTGGACGGGAGGAGCGTCTTGATCGCCACTTCCTGGTCCTGGATCATACCACGGTAGACTTCACCAAAGGCGCCTGAACTGATGAGCTCGCTCTTCACGACCGATTCGAGCGGTACACGCACGACCAAGAGCTCTTCGTCATCCCAAGCTGAGCCCGACACGAGCTGTACGCCTCCCTTTGACGTCAAGTTGCCCGTCATGTAGCTCGAGCTGGCCGTGTCGAGGTCCGAGCGATGCGAGTCGAGCTCAGCGGGATCGAAATGGTCGGATTTGTACTGGTCCTGGACGCGGTCACGCTGCCGCCGGATGTACATAATGACAGCCACGACAAGCACGAGCGTCGCGGCGATGCCGAACGACACACCGACGCCTGTGATTGTCCGGACCGACGATGGGCCAGAGCTGTCCTTGTCCCTCGACGACGACGACAATGAGCCTGACGACGACAACGCGTGTTTGCCCGAGATGTCGCTCTTCGTGTTGACGAAATTGGTGCTGTCACCTTGAGTTGTCTGCGGCGTGGAGCCATCGTCGATCGGGGCTGAGAACGCGTGGGTCTTGCCGCCAACGTCCAGCGACCCGGCGCTGACATCCGGAACAACAGCCTTTTCCTTCGGCGTCGGCGTTGCTGCAGGAGCGTCAGTTGCGCTCGGGGATTCAGTCGCGGGGGCAGAAGTGGAGGCGGGAGCGTCCGTTTGCGGCACAGACGGCGGAGCAGTCGCTGGGTTCGCAGGCGCTGGTGCCGGTGCTGGAGGTCTGGTCGTCGGTGGTGACGGCGCGGCTGGCTGAGGGGCTGGCTGTGGGGCCGGCGTCGCAGGCGTCAGAATCGGCGCGATCGGAGCAACAATCGGCGCCACAATCGGAGCGACGATCGGCGCCACTGGGGCGACAATTGGCGCGACAATCGGCTGAACGACGCTGCTGACAACCGGCGCGACAACGCCATTGACTACCGGCGCGACAACGTTGTTGACTACCGGCGCAGCAATCGGCTGGACGACGCTGGTGACGCCATTGACGATCCCGCCGACGGCATTCTATACGTACATCATCATCCCATCATGATCAGCATTCTCCATCCCACGGTCTCTGATATTTAGACAGTAGACGTACCCCTGTGCCGCTAAGCAGATCGCCCAGGAGCTCCTGGCGAAGCGCACGGCCGCCGTGACGGCGGAGGTTATCGGCCATTATTGCTGGCGAGGAATCGCGCTTGGTCGAGCGCGTCTTTCGATCTGTGCGAGACAATCCTGGCGCACGGAGACGCAAGGATTGTAATAGGGTTCTGTAGCGTTGAAGCGATGCAGCGAAAACTGCAGTGGAAAGAACGCGATACAAATCCGACGATGCCCGCGAGCAGACGACGCGAATGCCTGGAGCGTGGGACGTGAAGTGCGCCAATTGCCTGGCGGGTGCAGGAGGCCAGTTCAGTGAACGGTTGATTGTGACGCACTTGGGTGGATTTGCAGCTGGGAGTGGACTGGCTTCTTGATTGCGATCTTCTAAATATCAAAACAAGGTGGTTTTGTGCGTACTAATTATACATTCTTCTGAACTTTGGGTCACGATACACCGTATTTTGTGAGCAGAGGTTGTGTCTCACCCACTTTGGGTATTTTTACAAGTCTGACATGTCTAGATCAGTACGTTGTGCCCCAAATGTGCCCGGATTCTTGCTTGCTGCGTGCTTGGCGAGAGAGCGGACGGCGGGAAGCCAGTGGCGTTGGTGAACAATTGTGAACATCGCCATGTCCGTGCTTTCTTTGTCTCCTTAAAAGAGTGTCCACTCAACATGGCTAAGGTCATGCTGGTGAATGCTGATTGTGGCGCATCAATGCCTCATGAACAAAGCACACGTGGCGTTTCGTCGCATGTTGAACCAGGTGCTATCGACAGACCGAAATGGAGATCGCGTGGGTTTGGGGCGGACCACCTCAGCAATTGAATCCAGTTGAAAAACGCTGCCGCACGTCCTCGGCACACAAAATCCGCCAACACCCATGGAAAAATAGATTGTTCCCGCACCAATCCGAGAACTGCACGGTCGGCAGCCACAAAATCGTTGACGCAATAGGTCAGGAAGCAACGGACGCACTCGCTCGCAATCGTGAAGATCTCGTTGCTGCGAAACGACTACGCAACAAGCGAACAAGACCTTTACTTCAACACTGACGACTGCCTCTAGCTCAGTGAGCCCAAGGCAGCGTGGCAGGCAGCGCGGGCATTAGACTCGAGGGTTCGACTCGAAGCGACGATTAGAACGCACAATATGCTATATGGACTTTCGAACGTCGCACGTGATCGTTTCTTGGTGCCTTGATTCGCAAGCCAACCATTGTTGGCCCACAGTCGTCCAACGTCACTGTGACCAACTACGTTTGCTGCGTGCGCCTGAAGCGGAGCCGGCAAAGGACCGTTTTGACAGAGCGGCTCTACAGCCCGTACTGTGCACACCACCAACACACTATGCTGGTAGAGGAGCTGACGCTTGGAACTTGTTTCACCCATTCGTCAAGGCGATCGATGGCGCGCAAGATCTCAAAGTGGATCCATTTAAAAACGTGTGGATGGACACATTTCTAAAAGGATCCCAACCGATCCGTTGGGTTCGTTTTGCACTGGTGAGACCGTCCCCAAGGCAGAACGAGTCTCCACAATATGAGCGACCAATCACACGATGCGATCGTTCGATACTGTACGCACAAGAGGCTGCGCGTCTCCCGCCACTGCCAGTCGAGTCGTGGCTTCAGCGGCTCGAGGCGCGCGACGCGGTCGAGATTGAGACGCCGCCGGCAGTCGTGAAGCTTGTGGCGACCGATGCGATACCCGGCGCTGTGCTCCCTCGTGCGTGTGATGCGTGGTTTGCGCTCGCGCCGTTCGACGACCTCAGAAAGAACAAGAACATCAGCGCCGACATTGCGCGTGATTTGATGCGCAAACGACGCGCATTTGTGTTGCTGCTGGCGGCGCATGCGGCGTCACCAACGTCGCCGCATCGATGGAACGCGTCAACGATGCAATGTGGCGAAACGGCGGGTCCGACTGCCAGCGCGTTCTGGATTCAGCTGCTTCGCGCATTGTGTCCAGCGTCGTTACGAGACGTGACGCACGAGACAACGCGGCATCTCGTTGCCATGTGCGACGAATCGTCACCGCGGTTCTTGCTTTCCGTAACGCAAGACGTCGCGGCCGTCGATGTCGCTGGCTTGATGGAGTCGTTTCTGTACGGAGACATTGGGATGGATGACGAGACAAGGGCGGTGTTTGCAGCGTGCGGGGTGTCGGCGACCACGTCTCGTACAGTCGAGATTGGCTTGAGTTTTACCAAAGGCAAAATCACAACAGCGTTCCTCACGGCCCTTTCAAATGTCCTCGCGTCACAGCCGACCAACGACAGCAGCAAGACACGGCTGCGCGTTACGACACTCCGATTCGGCCGCGAGTGCGTGATGCAAGGCAACGCGATGGAGTTTCTTGGTCAGTCGTGGCCATGTTCAACAGTGAAGCACCTCCGTTTGGGGAACTTCGCAGCGGCCAAGCCTGCCTGTGTTCGAGCATGCTTTCGGGGTCTACTGGACCACCAGCACGGGCTTCAGCGACTCGGAATCTCGTCGCCCGACGGGTTCGTGGCCGTCGTCTCGGCGCTTCGCAATCGTCCCTCAGACCTCAAGGAGCTCGACGTGGTCTTCGAGCCAACACTGGAGAACGCTATGTGGCTCGCGTTTGGTCTCTTCCATGTGGACTCGCTTGCCGCGGTCACTACACTTCGTCTTCGCATCCCAAGGGTTCAGAGCGACGACAACGAACCCGAGACGATGGATACAGCGTGGCTTGAGACCTTCAAGCGCGTGCTTCAAAGCAGCACGGCGGCGTATGACCTCGCTGATATGGAAGACGAGAGCAAGATGGACGTAAGAGGGGCACCGACACGACGGTTCGTGAAGATCCAGGCGGGAACTGCGGTCAAGACCTATCCACATGGCGGTGCCAAGCTCTTGTGCAAGATTGACGATACAGCCGAAGCATTTGAAGCGATCGCTGCGACAGACAAGGCGATCGCCATCATCGTCGCAGGTCTTGGCGTTGGATGGGTCGCTGCCTCCAGCATTTCGTCGGAAGAACATGTGACAAGCGGTCTCACCGACGCTCCAAATGTTCATCACTCGATCACGTTGCTTGTTGTGGACTGTGCCGCGATTCCGTGTAGTCAACGAAACGTAAAGCAAGACGTATTGGTCGAGACGGTCCTCGGCGTCCTCGACATCGTTGGCAAGCCGTTGGCAAGTCTTCATCTCCCTATGACACGCCTCACCACCGACCAGCTCGCACGTGTGTTGGTCGCGTGTCCAAACCTCATCGACCTCAACGTCAGCGGCCACCGCATGAGCTCGATTGCGCCCCTCGTTATGGCCTACGCCTCGACCCAGTGCAAGATTGAAACGCTCAGCCTCGTGCGTGGCGACACGTGGTGTTATGGTGGTGTCGTGACAAGAGAGATCACCGAGATTCTACGTAGTCCTGGGGCGCGTACGCTCCGACGCCTCGCGGTGTACGTGTTGGTCGACGGCTGGAGATTAATGAACGACCGCGTGCAGACGAGCGATGACACGGCACGGATGTTGCTTGACGCCGTTGCTGCGTCCGAAGACCTCGCGTTTGCGAAACTCCCAGGCCCAAAAACCTCGAGCGCAACGCCGCGATCGGTTCCCGTGTCCTCGAGTCCGCTCTGCCGCTGGCCGATGGCGCTCACAGCCAAACTCGCATTTCTCAGTTGCGTGCACCACGAAGACACCACAAGCGCCGTGCGGTACCTTGATGCGAGCGTGATTTCGCGGATCTTTCGCTTGAGCGGCGAAGCGACAGCGCGCCGCGCGCTGATGAACGCGCGGTTCATTGTCAATCAGTGTCCGTGCTGCAAGTGGCGGAAGTACATCATGTAGCAAAAGGACGTCCCGCTCGGGGTCATGTCGACCATTGGCAAGAAGTCGCCGTTCAATGAAATCTGCAAAAGATCGCGACAGTGCACGACCAACGGCACGAGCGGCATTTCACCGCATTCATTCAGCGTTCACAGATGCGCTCGATGACGAGGCCGTCACAGTGCAAGCTAGACACTCGGACTTTGCAGGGTATCCATTGTGTATTTGGAGATGGATATTTAGATCAACGCTCCCGAGCCACCGACTTGTCTCCACGCAACGTGCACGCGATGCAATGCTTCTGCTGCCGTCGGTCGGTCTGCTGGATTCATCGACACGCAGTCTCGCGCGACTTTCTGCATTT
>JAADWR010000383.1:0-10973 GCA_023336345.1 Pythium inflatum | reverse complement strand
TCCGATTTTACGAAGTCGACGGCGGCAAGATCCTCGTGCACCACCAGGACATTGCCAACGTCACGCAGCACTCGCTCCGCAAAGCCATTGGTATTGTGCCGCAAGACACGGTGTTGTTCAACGACACGATCTTGAACAATATCAAGTACGGCAACTTGGACGCGACGTTTGACCAGATCGTCGAGGCTGCCAAGAATGCACGTGTCTACGACTTTATCATGCGCATGCCTGATCAGTGGAACACCAAGGTCGGCGAGCGAGGCCTCAAGCTCTCGGGCGGCGAGAAGCAGCGCGTTGCGATCGCGCGCACGCTGCTCAAGGACCCGCCGTTTGTGATCCTCGATGAAGCGACGTCGGCGCTCGACACGGTCACGGAGCGCGAGATCCAAGCTGCGCTCAACAAGCTCCAGAAGAACCGCACGATGATGGTCATTGCCCATCGCCTCTCGACCGTCCGTTCTATTTCATGTGCCAGTACTGATAAGACGCTAACGCTGTGGTTGTGTTGCTTAGATTCGCAATGCCGAACAGATTCTCGTGTTGCGCGACGGCGAGGTCGCCGAGCGTGGCAAGCACGACGAGCTCGTGGCGTTCGGCGGCCTCTACAGCACGATGTGGAACACGCAGCTCAAGTCGAACGAAGAAATCGCGGCTGTCGCGGCGAATGGAGACGACGCGTGAGGTCGCATGAGTGTAAACGAGTGGTATGGAAGCTACCAAGAGACGTCATCGTTTGTTTTCGCCTTGGTGTTAGTCGAGGTCGGCGACGACAAGTGCGTCAGTCGCTTCTGCTCTGCTTGCGGGATTTGTGTCGCCTTTCGATGTTGATGTGAGCTCTTGCCAATCGAGCAAGAGCTCCTTGTCGCTGTCCGCGCGTTCCGCGTGGAGGACTGCCGCCATTGTCGGTGGCGACCCAACCGAGTCGTTCGTCCTGCCTTTATCCGCGTGGGAAGTGGGTTCTTGACCATATTCGGTCACGGCAGCGGCCTCCAACAGCATGAGGTCGTCCGAGTCAGCGCTGTTTTCCAGACTAGAAATGTCACTGTCCACTGCGTTTGATCGCCTCGATGTTGATTCCAAGTCTTCACTCAGTTGGATATCTGGAGTCCGTGGAGCGGCACGATCGTTATCGGAGTCGGGCGTGCTATCGACGACATGGTCCGCAGTGATACTCGGTCCTTTGTTCCCTTGTGCTGTCTCGTCGGCTGGCCCTTCGGAGTCTCCATCGTCCAGCACGCCGGTAAGTGGGGCAGCATCTACATTCTCACCATCCAAACCGTCTTCTTCGGAGTTGTGCGTTTGCTCAATTGTAGAAAGCGGATGAACAACAGTGTTCTCCCCTCCACTAGCGCTTTCTTCGACTTCTCGTAGTTTGTCAATCGTCACTTCGTCATCACGATCAACATCCTCACAGCGATCATCTTCGGCACTCAAGCTCATGTCGGTTCCTTCATCTGTTCGTTGAGTCGTCAGTTCCGAGACCTCTTCATCATGCGCTTCCACTGGCGCAGCAGGGATTCTCTCCATGTCTTCGCTTAGCCTTGGACTTTCACGAACGATCGGGTCATCTCCATCCACAGGACAGCCTTCGCTGACCGTCGCGGGTGTTTGTGGCATCTCTATCGTCAGAGGTCCGGCTGTATCATTAGCAGTCGCTTTCGCGTCTTGGGCACTCGTCTCGGTCGAGTTTATCATGTCACTGATGCCATTTGGCTCTGTTGTGGGGAATCTTGTATCCTCACTCGACATTTGTTGATCGAGCTGTGCGCGAGGCGTCTCCTCACTCTCTTGATCAACAGATTTCGTGCTCACGCTGCCTTCACTGTTTTCATCACACATTGGCTTGGGTGTGTTGCCTGAATCGCCGTCTTCTCTTGATCCCGGTTCAATTGTTCTTGGTGGTTCACTTGGCTGGAGTTGGATACCTTGTGTTTGCTCGATCTGTTCCTCGTCGAAAACGTCACCAGAGACTTTGCGTTCGACAATCGCAATCATGTCGGCAACTAAAGTAAGAATGTCGTGGTCTTCCTCCACGGGTTCGGGGCACTCAGAGGTGTTAGGCATCGACCCAACGTCCGGACGCATTGCCGCTTCCGGTTCTTGTGCATTCGTGTCAAGTGCATCTTGGTCTGACGTCGAAGCCAATTGCATGTCACCTGGTCGTTCTGTCGCTTCATTTTCATCCTCGTTCGGTGGGTGAATGTCATCGGCCTCTACTTCGGCTTCAACTTGTACGGTATCGGCTTGATGACTTTTACTAATCCCATCCATTCTCGAGACGTCCCCCACCAGCTGGGGAGGTGACCGACCAATGCTTGTCGGAAACGGCGCGTCATCACTTGCACCCTCGTCATCGAGAAACAAGAGTGTTGCCGGCGAGTCGGATTCGGCCTCCTGACTCTCGACAACCCTTACGACAAGCTCTTCCAAGACGTTCTGGACTTCAACGTCTTGTGAGAGACTGGTTTCCTCGTGATTGACTGGTTCCACATCACACGATGTAGTTGAATTCTCTTCTGGCGGCATGCTCTGATCTCCTTCTTTGATTAGCTCTTCTCCGAACGCGTGCATCAGCAATACATCACCCAATTGCTTGTTGCTGTCTTCGGATACTCCAAGAAGCGGTTCTGGCTCTTGGCTCGCGACATCTTCAGGTGTACGAGCGGCGTCGAGTGGCTCACTGTCGCCCCTGTCACAGATAGAATCGCCATCAACTTTGTGCCCGTCGATATCCGTCGATGCGTCGCCTGTTTCTTTTCGTATTTCGTCTGTAGTTGAGCGACCGGTCTCGAGTAGTTCGGACTCATGGCTTCTCTGGGTCTCTGCTAGCTCATGCCACATCAGTCTGTGCTTGTACCCACGCCAGACCGCTTGAATGCACACGGCTGCCTCAAGCCGAGTCAAATGCTCCCATCGCTCTGCATTCGATCGACGCCACCAGCGTTGCACCCGGCGCACATCGCGCTGGAACGCTGTCCATCGTCGTCGAGAGACTCGGCCAAGTAGCCACTGCTTCAGCTTTGCAATCGCGATGCAGAGTTGATGAGCTTGGATCACCGCAGTGCGCTGTCGATACCAACACTCGAGAGCGACAGCAGCCGCGATGTGGCATTTCCGCATGCGGACGGCGAGCATCCGTCGCACATACTTTTGCAAGAGCGATGCTGACAAACAACGCGCCTGTCGCAGTAGAAGACGCTCTTTGCGACGCAAGTGGAATCGCACGAATCGTTGCAATGCACATACAGCCTCAAGGCGTCTCCGGCGCACGCGCTCTGCCGCTTGGAGAATATTAAATCGGCGTTTTGCCAGCCACCTGCGGTAGGCACACTGTAGTCGAAGCGCTGCGTTCCATCGCTGCAGCTTGAGCGCCTGAAACTTTTTCTGCTCGAGACGAGCGCGCACTTTGCTCTGGAGAACGATCGACGCCGTGTGGTGCTTGGTTCGAGTCGCTGCACGATCACGGAGCATCGCTTCGTGCGTTTGGATAGCGTCTTGAACGTAGGTCTCTTTTGATTTGTCCTCGAGAATTCTTCGTTCTTGCTGCAATTGGAGCTGATGATGCGCGAGCCGCAATTGCCGCAACTCTTCTTGAAGGCGACTGGATTTTTGGCGTTCGAGCTCGAGAAGCGCTTCTGCGGTCTGCAATTTCGAGGCCACGTGTGCGTATTCAGCGTCACTCTTTGTGGTGCTATCATCACGAGAAGTTGAGCGCAGCTGTCGTACACTCTGTCGTTTCTGTGGACTCGTTCCGTTTGAGTCAGTTGGTTTTAGCGCCGCCTCCGAGTCATGCCTGATCGCCGGGTCTTCACGGTGTTTCCGTCGTAGCTCGCGCGAGACCGCTGGCTCGGGGTTATCAACCGTCTCAGGTGGTCTCATCTCTACTTCTTGAAGTTTGTCTGTAGTTTTCGGGGGCTCAAGGGAGAGCAACTTTGCTTGTAAAAAGTCGACATACTCGGTCCATTCGATGCCCTAAAGATCCAGATGTCAGACGCAAACGAGAGCTTCTTTCGTCACCAGTTCTCTCCGTACCTTGTCATCGTTCCGATCCATGTCGGAGAATAGCCTCGCTACTGTCGTTGAGTCAAACCCCTCGACTTCGGTACCGAAGGTCCTTGGACTCATGAGGACGCGGAGCAACAATTCACCGTCTTGAGTATCCCTAAATGCTACACCACGGACTCGTCAATAGAATCCACCATGTCATCCACAAGCAACTCCCACCTGTCGCATGCGATAGAAAAAGCTGACTGAACTCGTCCGCATCGATCCGCCCGTTGTGATCGGTGTCCAACGTGTAAAAGAGTTTCTTCCACAACACGAGCACCGACGAACACGCTTGTTGCCAGTCGCGATAGGAAGCAAATACACTTGAGATTGGGTTTACCAGTCGGGAGACAAGTGCCGTCGTGTTTGGCTGAAATCGAAGCCGAAGCGAAGCAATGGCGACGCGATGGGACGCGTCGTGGCGAGCGTGCAGTGAAATCCAACGCGTTGACGAGCGTCCGTTCACGACCACCGACGAAATCGGAAAACTCGTCTCAGCAATGCAAACCTCCTGCATTCCCAGAGGATACCCGAGCAACTGGAGTTTTACGGAAGGCAGGACTGCACGCGTTGCTCGCAGTGTGTTGAGCGGTACGCTCACCTTGGTGCCTTCCATGAGATGCCAAAATCGCCAATGATCGGAACCGGGAGAACGCACTGAGTGTGCACTGCTGGTCACAGTCATCGTGCACTCGGCGTCGATAGCGCAACGCACTGCGAGTTGTGTGATGGGGATGAGAGACGGTTGGTGCGACGAAGTGCACTGATGCTGCAGTGAAAGTATTTCGATCTCCAGAGCCCCTGTGACGGCGGGAAGGTACTGGAGACGAAGTCGAAATTGCACTGCTCCCTCCAGAGCAACGAGCCACTCGTCAACACTAGATTCGCCCGACTGTGAAGCTTCGACGAACGGGCGGAGGTCGAGCGCAGTCGCCACCTCGATGCGAGGTCCATCTTCCACCACAAACAGTACCGAGAGCCGACCGTCGTCGTTACCGCAGTTGACGTATGGGACGACAAACAGGGTGTCAGAGTCCCACTGCCACCGGCCATCGACTCCGTACCGAGGTTCCGAGCGTTGTGGTTTTGAGCTCGTCGTTTGCTGGACTTCGATATGTGCTTGTGTCTTCTGAGGATCCTTTAGCTGGGAAGAAAAGTCCCCAGCGACGACCGCTTCGACCACTTCAGTGTATAGCCATCCATCGACGTCACTCGGGCTGTGATCATCGACAGTTACAACCGGTTCTTCCGTCACGACGCTCAGCTGTAGTTCTCCCACTGCTTCAGGGTTCCCCTGACTTTTTCGCTCCCCCAATGTATAGATTTTGTGCCGCTTGTCTTTTTCGCTGGCAGCGAAGGCTGTCCACCCATCGCGCAGAGGGACAACGACTTGGCCAAGTGGAATTAACGACGAACGACTGTCGCTCGTGCTCATCTTGACTATCAGGATGCACTTGCTTGCAACTCCTCGCAGTTTTTGAACTGATCGATCCGCGATCTCGACTCCGTAATTCAGTACGTATTCACCATCGGGTGCCGCTAGCCCACTCACCGCATCGAGAGCCCCGGTTGAGTGTTCCCATAGCACTTGATTGAGTTGTTGTCCGCTCACGATCGATGCATCACACTGAAGGACAAATCGTCGGTTCAGCATAGCGAGTGCAAGCGGCGGAGGCGTCTGGAACCACGATATCCGCTGGAGGACGAGCTTGACTTTGTCTTGATGGAGCTTTTGCTGGGTCTGTGAGACCGCGACAAACTGCATATCGAACCTCAAACTTGCGCATTTTCTTGTAGAAGCATCTGCCACTGGAAGCGCGAAGGAAACGAGGTGCTGATCTCGCAACACGATCAAAGGAAGCGAGATAGACAGAACTCCGACGAGCTCGTCTGCGGTGGGAACATTCCCAAACAATCGTGGCATGGTCTTGGACACTTTCAAGACGACGAGTGGAATAAAACTGGATGGTGGGAGCTCCAACTGCACAGGGTGATCCCACGAGATGGTGCCTTCTTCGATGGATATACAGTTGGAAACGGCTTGAGTTGTCGACTTGTTGGGGGCATTGATGGAACCACGACACTCCAAGTCGATGGTAAACACGTCATCTGGTCGGCAGTTCTTCATGATGCCACCGCTAAGCTGTACACCAGAGATACTCAGACAACCTGGTCCGTAAACAGCATTCTCCTGAGGAGTTTGCGTGTCTGTGGATGACAGTTGATCGCTTGTCATGAAACGCAAACGAAGTCGCACGGTTCCCGAGGCAGCAACGGCGTCGCTGGTGTCGCTTTCTGGCCACAACTTGACGAAAAACGCTGTTCGCGTCCACTCACCTGGTTGAGCAAACACAATCGGCAAGTGAACGAACGCATTTGTTTCCGCATCCCCAATCGGCGCCTTTCCCTTGTGATCGCTTCTCTTGGGCGCACTCCCATTCGACTTTGCACGAGTTGGAAGCTGAACCTTCAAGCTGCAGGTGAGTGACGGAATGACTCGTTCCTTCTTTGTCCAGTGAACGGGCGCCGTGAACCGTTTGCAGTCGAATGCGAGACGTTTAGGCGTCCATGCTGTCGTGGTAGCGTGTGCCAACCAATTGCCTGGCGTGAGCGACAGGCTCAGACGCAGCGCTCCATGGAAGTCACTCGTTTCCATCAATCCTGTGGTTGTCGCGTCTTCTAGTTCAATCTCGAGGGCCCCCCTCACGTCACTCAACTCAATGTCGTATCGTGCGTCTCCCAACAACAGCGCGCTGGCATTGCGTGGTGCTTGAACCGACGACTCAACATAGGGAGAACATATCTGTAGCGATCCAACCAACTCTCCCCACACGGCAGGACCCACGTCGGTTTCTTCTCGCTTCAAAGAGGATCGTCGTCGTGCGTCGCCATCCGAATCCATCGAAAGCAGCTCGATACAGACCGACTTGAGTGGTTCGCTGCTGTTGTCGATCCAATTCGAAAGCCCCATGAATCCTTGTGCGAGGCGAGCGACTCGCTCTTTGCGAGTGTGCTGAAACACTGTGACGCGAATCGCTTGCGTCCACGCGTCGTCGACGTGCAGCACCGCACCACTCACTTGTCCAGTCGCCTCGTCAGACCCCAACGTCCAAGGTCGTGAACAGAACGCGCGACGGTTGTCTTGACCAGTGACAGCAATTGCAAGCGTCACGTCCAGTGGTTTCCGCTCGCCCACGCGGTTGAGCTGTGCCGTTGAGAAATGCACTTGGACCGGTCGTGTTGTATGGCGCTTTGTGTCTACTGACGACGTCGAGACACCACCACACAGTCGCACGTAGCCGCGTCCCACGGTCGCACCGTCTTGGTCACACAGCAGCGTCTCGAGAGACAGGAGACCCGACTCGTTCTGGACGCGACGACGCATTCTGGCATCCAGCGCCAGCGTCCAGCTCAGCGTCCACGCGCGGTCGCTCGCGCGCGACGACAGTGAGGCCGTAATCACGACCACAGCATCGCTCTCTATTGGGAGGCTCACGCGTATGACGCTCGAGAGATCCCACGACGCATCGGTCGCCTTTACGATCAGTTTGGAACTGGGCGATGTAGTGGTCACAAGCCGTTGGGAGCGCGCGGTCGCGACGGCGCGGAGTCGGAGCTCAAGCGACGAGCCATGCTGTTGGCCGACAACCCGCTCGCGCCATTCACTCGGTAGTTCCGTCACGTGGTCCCACCGCAGTTCAAGCGTACGCGGAAGCGAACCGTCGCGGTCGTTGGGCGTCAAATGCTCGTCTTCCCGGTCACGTCGCGGTGTCGCCGAGGTCTCGGGCGAAAGCGCAACGTCCCTGCTTTCCATTGGTGTAGGTTTCCAGTCGCTTGTGCTGCTGTGGAGGTCTGTAGACGCAGACAAGAACGGCGATCATGAAGACGCCATGGTGCTTTTTCGCGGTGGGATTTTTGGCTTTGGGCCACGATATCTGATACTGCCTGATGCACCTCAGATACAGACGGCAACCAGTTACAGGCACGCTTGCGCAAAGTTGTAGTCTAGGAACGGCCGCCAGACGCGCGCCGTGAGCGTTTCGAGCGGGCAAAAGACCGCGCCACAGCCAGGGATCTCGACGTCGTCGCGCTCGTTCACGAGCACTTGGACGACGTGCGATCCGCGCGCAGTTTCAAACAAACGAAACTCGAGGTTCGCGGCAAACGGCGCGAGTGTCGACGTCCGAAAGCCGCGCGTCTGGATCTCCATTGGCGTCGCAGCCGCACAGAGCGGCGTCTTGGCGCCGTACCCTAGGAGCGTCATGAGCGGCAGCGTCGTCTCAGCGTGGGCAAAACGAAATGCCCCCGTGACACGCGATGTCCCGGCGATCCGCGCCGTCATGATGGCCACAATGTCTTGGAGCAGCACAGCGGCCATGTTGTAGTTGATCGCAAACCCGCCAGCGAGCTGGTAGAACGCTTTGAGGTCGTCATCATAGTCGAGCGTCGCGATCGTCGCGGGCGTCAGGAGCGAACACCACTGGTCCCGACGACCGTAGAGCGCAATGTCAAAGCTGCATCAACGACAGGTCGTTAGCAAATTTTACGACTCATACGCATCACAAACGTACGCGCAGGCTGAGAACGCAGCTGACAGATCACGCATCGTCAGCTGGAGATCTTCTTGGTCGAGGTGGAGCGCCGAGCGGAGCTGCTCGAGACTCGCGGCCATCGCAGAGGAGTTGGCAAACGTGTGTTGTTGCTCGAGCGCACTGGCGTTTCGCTTGACTTGGCGCTGGTACCGATCGCATACATCAAAGAACCGCAAGAGCGTGTCCTATAGGAAGAGATAGCGTGAGGCTCGCGGTTTTAATGGCTCAATAGAAAGCGTCACCGACGTTGTGCTTTGGTCGCTCAATGTACACGATGTCGTCGGGGTTGGCATAGTACCGACGCGAAAACCTAAGACATCACGTGTTACTCCATGTATAGTAGAACATAGTCGACGCACGTACGCTTTGGCCGAGTCTTTGGTCCGCTGGACGTGCGTGTGCGAGAGCTGGAATACATTGGATTCGTACGTGGCCTTTTGGTTCCGACGCCCGTGGGCACCGAGGAGACGGTCGGCGAGACGTTCCATCTCGCGCTCGCCCGTGTTGGCCAACTCACCTTCGACGCTCTTGTTGTACTGGAGTTTGTATCCGCGGAGCCATCGGGGGAGCGTGGCATCAAACGGCGCGAGTTTCTCTAGCAATTTCTCTATGTCCTTGATTGGCTCAAGCGTTGGGTATCTACCCACATACAATATTAGAGCTTGTGGGAGACTGGTAATAACCCACGCACCGAATGCCGTGGCGCGTCACGAGCTGCGTCTGGACGAGACGCACGCCGGTCCGCGCTTGCCGCTCCCATCGCTGGTCCCAGTACGGCGTCTTGGTCGCGAAATGCCGCTCAATGGGCTCGGGTATTGACGTAGAAAAATACACAAAACGAGTCGCAACGCCAAGAAGTGCCGTCGCGACGAGCGTCGCTGCCGCTGCGATTCCTATCCATCGAAAGCGGCGCGTCGGCGCAGAGCGCGCGAGCAACGGAGACCGTGGGTCCGTCGCTTCCATGAGGAAAGAACAAGAAAGCGAGGAGCTCATGTATTCAACCAATCATATCGCTTCAGGAGAGATTCTTCACGCGCTGATTGGTCGGTTTGAAGTGGGAAACATGGATACATCGGAAGCAGCCTAAGGTCTCAGTTATCATGGTCTCACTCGTCTTCGTCGTATTGCAGCGTAAACTCGGGGCCCGTTGCATCCGCTTCGTCTTCGTCTCGTGACGGAGCGCGATCTCGTGACGTCGACGTCGGCGTCGCTTTCCGAGCCGCTGGAGCAGAGACGGGAGCTACGGGTGGAGCACTAGCGTACCCACCATAGCCAGATGCGGCGGCCGCGCCGGCCCACTGGTTACTCGGGTTTGGCGCTTGCTGGGGATCGCCTGCAGCCGAGACATACATTGGTGGAGCAGCATTCGCATTCGCCCCGTACTGTCCGGCACCAGGAGCCACGCGAGCGTAGGCGGACGCCGTGTTAATGGGGTTCGGACGATGTGGACTGACTTGGGGCTGGAACATGGTTCCGTGCGGGCTCGCGCCGCGTGGACTCGGGCCGCCTCGCATTGGGTCCTGCGACATTGGCGGAGGTCGACGCATGGCCATGGCATTCTTGTCCAAGTCGTCTTCACCGTGTGCAAAGCTGTTATCATCCAGAAACACCGTAAGTCACCGTCGCCTCCCGCTCACTCATCATCATCCCACGAACCTGCAGCGATCGCCAAAGCGGCAAGTGCCTTGGGGAAAGTTGGCACATAGCACCGTCTTGCGCTTCGCTTGGTTCATCTCCGGGTGGGTCCGCGGTGGGAGACTATCCTGCGGCGCGCCGGTTCGGTTGTGGACATGCCTATAATGTTGTCGCCCCAAAGAGCAAGAAAAAACAGAATGTTACTTCACCGTCCCGTCCAGCGTCCAAAGAGCGTGTATTCGTCCACGAATAGCGTACCAGCAGCGGTCTCCGAAGGTGCATCGGCCGGCGAGGAACTTGCGACAAACTTCACCGGATCCTCCGGGTTGATCCCCCGAGTTATTGTTCTCTGGTGACCCCGAGTGCGGAGGCACATCATTGCCTCGAGTTTGGCCGCCAACAGGACCGGGAGGGCCGCGTGGACCTCCTGGGTAGCCAGCGGCTTGGCTATAGACTGTGTCGCGTCCTCCTGGAGACGGTGCTTGAGGGACGCCTCGTGGTGGAGGCAACAAACCGTTACCAGCACCGGGAGCACCCGGGGGAAGGAACGAAGTGGGTGGTGGCTGGCCCGACCGGAAAGGAGGCGGTGGTCCCTGATATCCGGTCGGTGGCCAAGAGCCTTGTCCCGGTGCAGGACCAGCTCCTGGTGGTCCATCAAAACGGTTACGAGGGGAACGACTTTCAAATCTGGTCGATCGT
>JAADWR010000382.1:0-10975 GCA_023336345.1 Pythium inflatum | reverse complement strand
TGGGACGTGAGCACGACCCACGGTGTCTTCGTCCGGTCGACGCTCTTGAGATCGTTCTCGATCCACTTGTACTGCGGGGCACCGCGACGCCAGTCGTGCTCGGACGACATTTGGATCACGTGGACGCCGCCATAGTCAAACGAGTACCAGTAGAGACCGTGGCCATTCTCCGGTGTGTGCCATCGGTGAAACATCGGTACCGAGCACTCGCCCGACGAGTCCGATCCGTAGTTGGCCCACGACGGATGAAAGTCCATGCGACCGTCTTTGCCAGCGGCACCACTCGGGTCGTGCTCGCCGCCGCTCATGTAGTCGTACTCGTGGTTCCCAATGCTCACCATGTACGGCACGCGCGTGGCGTACGGCTCGATAAGGTGGAAAAACTCGTCCCAAATGTGCGCATGGCCTCGTGCGTAGCTGATGTCACCAGCGTGCAGCAAGAAGTCGTCGTAGCCTGTGGAGATCTCCTGGAACGCCCGCACGGCCGTCGACGTTGCTGCCGGCGCGCTGTCGGTGCCCATGTCGGCGTACGCGAGGAACTTGGTGTGCTTGACGCTTGGATCCGGACGCGATTTGAACGAGTACACGCTGCTCCAGCCGTCGAGGTCGTTGCCAAAGCGGTAGTAGTACCGCGTCCCGAGCTGCAGCTTCTTGAGAATGACCTTGTGCATGTAGCCTGGATCGCGGAACCACAATTGGCTCACAACGTTGGCCGGCGAGTTGCACATATCGGACGCTCTGTAGGTCGTCGAGTTCCCTGTCGCGTCTTGCGAGAGCTTGTCGGCGCTGAGCCCAAACTGCACGTGCGGCGTTCGCTGCGACGCCGAGTTGAACATGACGGCCATTTCGTCGAGCTGGCTCGTAAAGGCAATGTGTCCGTGCTTGGGCGCGTTGAACGAGTCCTTCATGCCGACTGTGAGCGTCGCGAGTTCGCGGTAGTCGCTCATTTTGGGGTCGTAGTTCATGTACGACACCGTGTAGTTGCACCGCATCATATAGAGCGACGGGAAGCGCACCGAGTCGTGCGTGGCGTCGGGATGATCGACACCAACCGTCGCGAAAAAGTCGTGCGGCTGCGCGCGCGGGCCGCAGCTGAGCGCGAGGAGATCCTTGGCGTGTGGCTTCTCGACGCCCGTCCACGACACCACGAGGTCCTCACCATCTTCAATCGCGTTTGTCGACGCAATGAGTCGCGGTTTCCCGCGCTCTTCATCATCATCATCGTCGTCGTCTTTCAAATCGTCTTCGATGCGGCCCCAGTGCGTGAGGAGGCCGGGTCGCGGCGGCGTCCACACGCCGTCGGGAAGGCCGCTGGGCGTCTCCGCGAGCGCGAGCGCGTCGTCGTGCGCATAGGCGATCGGCGGTTTCTCCGCGTTCGCGAGCGCGAACGTGACGGCCGCGGCAGTCGCGAACAGCGTCGGCGTCGAGCGGCCCATTGTGGGTGTGCGGATCTGTTCTCGACTGGATCAAGTTCAAGATGGACGATGGAAGAACAACCTTTCACGGACATACAAAGATCAAGATATAGGTTGACTGAACGTACATCACGGTACGATCGAAAAGCTTCAATGTCTCCAATCTGACTTCCTGGTCGCCAATGCCGTCGCGTGACTCTGCGGCTGCGAGTTCTGTCCCAAGCCAGTCGACGGTTCTTTTGCTCATGTTTCACACTCGACACAGTTATTTGCTCACCCGCGTTTCCCCCAGTTCCTCTCGATTGTGCTCAATGACCGAGCCTTGGTCATAACGATTCCCCAAGATCGCTTGGCGTTGAAGTCGTCTGAACAAGTGAGGCGATTTTCCACCAATGAAAAGGTATTCTGATGATCTTTTCCCCCAATCGATTTCCTTTTAGACGGTATTTTGACCAATGAGTAGGACTAGACAGACCCACTGAAGATGATGAGAGGCGACATCCAGAGAATCGAACGCTCAAGGTATTTGACCGTTCTCGAGCTCCTTGGAGACGATGGCGCTGGATCCGCGCGCGCTCAAAGCGAAAGGGAACGTGCGGTTCCAAGAGCGCGACTTCCCAGAGGCCAAGCGGCTCTACAGCGCCGCGATTGAAGCTACGGACGAGACGACGGACCCCTCCTCGTCGCCCAAGTCTACTGCAATCGCGCGGCCGCGAGTCTTCGCTTGGACGAGTTGGACGACGCCAGTCGTGACGCTGCGCGCGCTGCTGTGCTCGCGCCGCACTGGGCCAAGCCGCATGTTCGGTTGGCCGACGCTGCGGCAGCGCGACGCGCGTATGGAGACGCCTTGGCGTCGATTGAAGAGGCGCTGCGACTCGCACACGCGGCCGGCGACCGCGCGATCGTGCGCGAAGCGACGACGCGAAAAACTGAGTATGAAGGATGGATCACGTGCCGAGAGCACGACCGCGCGACAGGCAGTGCGACGGAAGAGGCCGTCCGGACGATGGTCGACGCCATTGACCGTGGCGCACGGACGTTCAGCAGTCACGGTTCGCTGCGTCTCGATGCAGATCCAGTGCCGCCTCGTCCAGAGGATTTGTTCGAACGCGCACACACGCTGGAGTATGAGATGAACGACCTAGAGACCGCGCTCCCACTGTACCAACGCGTCGCCAAAATGCCGCCCCGTCCAAGTGACTGGCGCTGGAACCGCGGCATTGGCGATGCGCTTGCCGCGCTCGGGTGGCATTATAACATGGGGATCTATTACGACAAGAATGACGCGCTCGCGCTCGACTTTCTCGCGCGCGGTGCGGCGCTCGATGGTGCGAATGCCTGTTGCGACCTCGGCGTGATCTATTTGCACGGAACGCACGGGCAGCGCAAGAACTTGGCGCTCGCGAAAGCGCTGCGACGCGGCGTCGAGTTGAAGAATCCGATCGCGATGCTGAACATGGGGCAGTTGTACAGACGGCTGTGTGAGTTCGAGACGGCAGCATGATGGGCCGACGCTGCAACGGCGCACGGCGTAATCCAGGGCATTGACCATGCGAAGAACTTTCGTGTGGCAGCCCGTGAACTTGCGACGTTTACGCCCGAGATCCAGCACATGTGGCAAGAATGTGCACTGTCGCCGCCGCGACTTGGGTACGTGCAGATTCATTTGAACCACCGTCCGACACCGACGCTTGCAGAGTTGCAGCAGATCAAGACGCCGTACGGACGGCGCTTGCTGTAAGCCAAGAGGCTCATGGTCCACGCATGCGAGACGATTATGCATGGGCAGCTCGCGAACGGCGTGTCGCTCGCAGCCCAGGCCTACCTCTACGACGATGCGCTCCTCGTGTTTACGGACGACGAGATGCGGCTATGTGCAGGCGCGCTCGAACGACTCGTCGAGGCTGGGCAATCTATGGACGCCGCACTCGCGCAGGTCCTCCAGCCCCCGGGATCATCGACTGATCCAACCGATGCCATGGATTTCTGGTACTCGATGCACAAGCAGTTTCCCACCGACTTCCGTATCGCCGTGCGGGCGGCAATTGTGCATACGTATGTCGACGGCGACGACGACACGACCAAGCGTCCCAGGACCAACACGGGACTTGATCTTTTTCGTACAGCGCTGCACTTGCTGACATCGAACCCGTCGCGAGATCCGCGTGAGGTCGATCCCAACGAACTCGGCTTTTGGTTTTTGGCTGGTCTCTCGTTGTACCGCGTCGAAGAGAGCCCAGCGGCCAAGAGTCTATTTGAGACGTTTCTGGAGTTTGCTGGCATTGACGGCCATCGTTTTCGGGGGCGAGGCCCACTTTCTACTCGGTCTCATTGCGCTCTTTCCTGATGCCAAGTTTGACAAAGCATCGGCACCCGAGACCGTCCCCGTTGCAGCCGAGCATTTGAGGCTCGGCTTGGAGTTGCAGCAGCGCCTCCCGGCACTTCTACTTCCAAACCACAAGTCGGCGAACCAGCAAATGCTCGAAACGACGCTTCGCACAGCAGCAGTCCATGCTGGCCGGCCTGTCAATATTCCAGAGTCTTCCACTCTGGAAACAGAGCACGTGCGTGGAGGCGACTTGTTGGACGGACCGTCGTGCCACGCGCAGCTTCGCGTTCCCGTGTCGAGCCTGACGATTGCGTGGAAGAAACAGAAAGCCGAGATATTGAGCCAAATGGCGAAAGGAGATAACCAGCGCGAGAACACCAGCACAACCTCGATGACGAATGCAAATCGCGATTTGCCAAGCAATGTGTCGCAGCTCCAAGCAATATCCGTCGATGACATGGTAATCGGTGTGGACGAGCAGATAGATCTACCGCGGGCGCGTCCTCGAGTGTATTGTGATTGCACCACTTGTCCCAGTGGGATCGACGTACAAAGCGATCGCTGAAGACTCGCGCCGCGAGCCCATCCAACTCGTGCTCAAGGAAGCCTCGTCTGAGTTGCTAGAACAGCTCGTACCTGGCCGTGTCGTTCGAATCGGCCACCCTCGTTTTCGGTACCTGAAGGACGAAACTGCTGTCATCGTTGTTCGCGACGTGACACGCACACTTGAGGTTGGCGCTATGCACGCGATTTGCTGGAACTGCGCGGCAGCTCCTTTGAACAAGGACAAGTGTCCTCTTCGGACGTGTTCGCAATGCCACCGTGCGCGATACTGCAGCCGAGAGTGTCAGAAAGAAGACTGGAAGATGTACGGCCATCGCTTTGCGTGCAACGCGACTCCGTAGTCCACATTTGCGTCCTTTTTCAACTGTCATTTCGATCGACGTCGTGTTCCCGCTTCTACGTATCGGTCCCGGCAGCATACTAACGTTTTTATGACCGCCGGCTACTTTCGATCTCAGTTCCGTCCCAACGCCCACTGTCTCACTGTCTCACTGCGAAGAACCCCAGAACGAAAACGATATCCGTAATTAACGCCAACAATGCGCGCAAGTTGAAGCCACTTGGAATTCTGCGTTCTTCCAGAGAACATTTCCACCAGTGGTTGTGGTTTGACCAATGATCGAGTGGGGAATGGGCGCAGGCCTCGGATGATGCGTGGTGACATCCAGAGAAGCGATCGCCGTGAGGAATTCAGTGCGCTCGAGTCTCTTGGACGCGATGACGCTGGATCCGCTGGCGCTCAAAGCGCGTTTCCAAGTGCGCAACTATGCAGAAGCTGAGCGATTGTACGCTGCCACACTTGAGGCTGCCACCGTCAACGACGACACTCTGGTGCTCGCTCAAGTCTATTGCAATCGCGCGGCCGCGCATCTCGACTCGGGTGTGTTGACGATACTAGCCGCGACGCCCCACACACCGCTCTGCTCGCACCACACCAAGTCGAATATGCAGTTGGTCGACGTTATGCAGCCTGCCTATCGCGATTATCTCGCTGCCATGACGCGTATTGAAGAGTATTGAAGAGGCGCTGCGCATTGCGCACGCGATCGCGCACGGAGCGACGACGCGAAGACCAAGTACAAAAGGTGAATCTCTTGCTATGATCACGACCGCGCAATGCCTAAGCCACCGTGCGGACGATGGCCGATGCGATTGACAGCGGGGCGTTGATTATCAACAGTTATGACCACGTCCAGTCCAGAGGGGGCCCAGTGCCACCTCGTCGCCCACCGCCTCGAGTATGAGCCGCATGCTACTGAGCCTGCACGCGCACTGTACGAGAACATTTCTCGACGCCGCTTGGTCCACATGACTGCCGTTGGAATCGCGCCATTGGCGATGCGGTCGCAGCGCTCGGTCGGCATTATATTATGGGCACATACTACAATCAGTGCGACGACGGACGTGCGCGAATGCCACCGGCGGCGATACTGCAGCCGAGAGTGTCACGAAGAACTGGATGGCTTACGGCGACTGCTTTTGCTGCAACTCGACTCCGTAGTCGACGATTGCTTCCAGTTTCAACTTCAGCTCGACTTATCTTGCCTCGTCCACGAAATCGGTCTGGCGTTGTCTCAATTGTCATTCTCAACGTCCATTGTCACCACTCATCAACCAGAAGGACAAAAACCAGCGATCGCACGATTTGCAGTGTGAAATTGGTACTCGAGTTCCAATTTGGGTCGTCATCTAGTGTTAATTCTTCGCCTCGACATCAAAAATAGCCCACACGAAAACAAAACGAATGTGACACCCACACGCCAACGCGAATTGCGGACGCGCGCCAGGCGACTGTGGATCACGGACAGGCATGCCACAATACTCGATCCGGTCCGTGGGTCGCGCGACGGCACCCGCCTGGGCACAGCCGCTCAAGTGCCGTGTCGCGTTAGCCGTTCCCCAGCGAGAGCTGAAGCGCACAGTGCTCGCGCCATCGACGTTCCGGGTCGTGTGGTGGAGTGTCTTCGGTTTCCACTTGTTCTGCGCGACATTTACATTCGCGATGGCAGTCGTTCACGCCCTGTTGGCTCGACCAGACCTCTTTGAGTACTCGGCTGCATCGCTCGAGGTGTCGTTGACGCTGTTACAGACTGGCGCCGTCATGTTCTCGGCCCTCGCATTCACCCACTGCTTGATCATCGGTCGAATGATTTACCGGTCGATTGGTCAGCGCCAGCTCTCGTTTGTGCGACTACATCGGCATCAAACCGCGTCGAAATCAAGTGTCCAGCCACCGCAGCGTCGTCCCTTGGTCGCGATTCCCGAGAGGCGACCCCGACGCTCAGTTGTCCGCCACCTCACGACGCCGTGGCGACTGCTGTACCACTTGTGGCGACACTACTTCAGCATTGATGGTCTGTACGGACTCAATGGCAAGCACTTCGACATCATGTTTACGGCGCGCGAAGTGCTCGAGATGCTCTCGCAGCTCTTCCAAGCGTACTTGCTCAGCGTATCAGTTACGACTCATTGGATCAACCGCTTCGCGATCGCCGTCGTGGTTGTGAATAGCGTCTCCAGTTTGGTGATTCGACAGGCGTGCTCGGTAATTAACACAAGCGTCTCGACGCGTCACTTGGCCATCCTGATCGCCGACGTCGCGCTCGATTTCTGCAGCTCAATGATCATTCCTCTGTGCATTCTGTACCAAGTCGTCAACGAATTTGACTGGACGACCATGACGATTCCGCCGCATTTCGTCAACAGCGACGAGTGGCTCATCCGCCGGATTGCCGAAGTGCACTTACTGATTGTGACGTCTGGTCTCGACTTGGTGTCGACGCTCGCGCTCCATCTCGGGGTCGTTGGGGCCATGCAAACGATTGCCCGTGCGCTCCGACGCGACCAACCGCATGGTTCACAAACGAGCCGCGTTCGAATCATGCCGATGGCGACAGGCCGCGCTGATATAAAGAACACTTCCGATCGGGCGGCGTCAAACCGTTTCACAACACGACGTTGCATTCTGTTGCTCGTCGATCTCTTTTTTCTATCGTGTGGGCTCTTGGCCCTCGCGTTCCGTCTCCAGTATCAGCGCGATCCCCTCGACGCGCCGTTCTGTCTTGTCCACGTCGACGCGTGGTTTGTCCGCAAATTTCCCTGTGCCGTTGTCCGAATCAACTGCCACCGGTTCCATCACACAAACGACTCGGTTGCGTCGATTCTCCAGTCACTCGATGATACCGTGCTTGTGTCAGTCAACATTGTTCACTGCGCCAATCCCATCAAAGTGCCATTGGAGCTCCAAGCATTTGGAGCGATCCGCCAGCTCAAGTTTATCAACGTGTCGTCGATTGCCTGGGCGCCCGACTTGGTTCTCGACGAAACGCACTTTCCGCATCTCACGTACGTCATGTTTGGCTGCACCAACATGTCGAATGTGCCGTCGGCGCTGCTGCACGACGCACTCCCTAGCTTCCTACGGGAGATCGAGTGGTCGTTTTCCAACTTGAGCGAATTACCAGGCGACGTTGGACGCTATTGGGGCACGCGCGAGTGGTTCTCGATCACATTCGACCACACCAAGCTCAAGACGCTCCCGCAGTCGTTTGGAGAAGTTCCGTGTCGTCACTTGTCGCTTGTTGACACGCAGATTGAGGCGCTACGGGATGATGCGCTCCACTACCGTTCGCTTCGATCGCTCGACATGTCGTACAGTCCCGTAACGTCGCTACCACCATCTCTTGCGGCTGCGGCGCGACTCGAAAAGTCCTTGCGGAGCACTCGCAGCTCATGATCGTCTCCGAGAGTCTCCTCGCGTGGACTACGACCGTCTCGGACGACTCTTTTTCTCTGTACGGAAGTCCCGTATGTACCAACGCGACTCTGAGACCTCATCGCGGGTGCGATCACAATTTCCAGAACATCCAGGGCGTCACGCAGTGGGACGAGCTCTGGCCCAATGTGCCGCTGTGACATTGGAGAAGCCTATGTACGCGAGACTGAAATCCCCACGCTCGAGAAGATCAAGAGCCGAACTGTGGTCGACGATTGCTAGTGTGCACGTTGAAGACTTGTGTGCAAGGCCAGTCAAGCACGTCTTGGGCGACACTTCGCTGTCGGCATGCCAACTACACGCAGTGAGGGTTTGGTGTTGCTGGATGTGGCGCCGCTATCGTTCGGGCTCGAACCATTGCCAAGGCGCGGTGGGTTCAACACGCCCACAGCCCCGAGCGACGCGAGTCCGAGTTTCTGGGACATCTACGCCGTCGACTCTGTCGACGAGTCGCCGTGCGAACCCTCCTGCATGCGCGTCTCGAGCTGCGCCGACTCGGAAGGCGGCGACCGCAACACGACGCGGTCGTTCTCAACTTGGCTCCGAGCTCCCAAGGAGTTAGAGAAGCGCCTGCCAGACGCGAGGACACCCGTCACGCCGCCCACCGACACCGTCGAAAGCGTGGCGTAGAAGCCTCTGGGTGTGTACGATCAATGACTTCTAGAAACATGCGTGAAGAGTTGTTGTAGAGAAACCCATCACGACCCTGTTATTGGAATCCACTGCAAGTCCTGTACCGTTCCTTCGTGGACAGACACCAACGATGGAAGTGCCGTCTCTGCCTCGAACGGTGCACCTGCCTGGGGAGTGAAATGCTACATCACTGGACTTACGATGACTTAGTCTCATCCACGACGCGTGGACAATTCATCTGACGCCATCACGACCGAAAATGGACAATCAGGAAACTGTTTACAAATCCACTGTCCAAAACCGAATCAGATATTGCTAGTGCTGTTCGATGCATCCACTTGCACCGACGCCAGGCTGAACAACACACGCCGTGGCTACTATTCATCGCATCGTGAGTCGACAAGACCTGAAAATCGTAATCCTTCCGTCCAATAATTGTGTCGTTTGTCCGCAATTATTTCGGACAAACGACACAATTCCCAAATGTGATGAAAACAATATGGTGACAAACCATCTGCGACGTGTGTGTAATTTCTGAATATCAGGAATAAGATGGCTACACATACTTCGTCCAAGTACACGGTCACCAAGAACAGAATGCCAGAATGACCGCGGTCGCGTGCGCCGAGAGATCGAGAAAGAACGAGCGCAGCGCGCTGGACTCTGGACATGTCGCGCGCGCGACGCGCGGAGGCCGCCGCGCAACTCGCGCATTCTGAAATTCGCTGCGTCGGACGCACATCGCTCTCTTCGATAACGCACCATGACCGAGACCATCACGCTCGTCTCGCTCGCTGCGTTCTTTGTGTTCATGACGATATTTCACAACCTCCACAAGTGGTGCGCACCTCGCACGGTGGAGCCCACGACCGCCACGACCTCGGACGACGCCAAGGCCAAGGGCGAGCCGTCGCCGTTGAACGACGATGGTTTGCCCACAACCCCCTACGACCCCGCGTGCGCGACGCCCACGGGTGCGTACGCTATCGACATGGCCGACGCGTCGCCCGGCAAGATCTCGTTCATTCGCTTCTCCGGCTACACCGACTCGGACGCCTCGTCCATCAGCGACAGCGACCGCAGCACGGCCATGTCGTTCTGGACGTGGCTCAGCAGCAGCAAGAAGTCCGAGGTCCGCTCGCCCACGATCGTTTCGCCGGTCACGCCGCCGGTGCCGGCCCCGTCGGCACTGCCGCCGCGTCCCTGCATTCCCTACGTCCGTGACGACAGCTTTGACGACGACCCGGACGGCGTCTACACGGTCAAGATTGTCGCGCTGAACGGCATGGCCGAGCGCAACTTGCTCGCGTACAAACCGCACAACCCACGACCGCTCACGACCACACAGGCCAAGAAGAGCGCGACAACACGCATTTACCACTTGTAGATGGTAGACGTCTTCGTAGAAATCTATAATTTGAGTTGATAATCTCATGTGAGTCTAGTCGTATCTCGTGTCGCCACTTGCAGTCGGTCGGTCCAACTTATCCTCGTGAAATAAGAGGGCTACGCGCAAATACTGAAGACGGTCATCACCATTCTGAGAGTTCCTGATTCGAACACGCACAACTCAACCGAATGCCCTCGACCACCGCCAGCGTCGTCGCGTTGGCCGCGTTTGTTGTGCTCATGGTGCTGTTCCACAAGTTCCCAATGTGGTACGCGTGTCGATCAGGCGCCCCCACGAACGACGGCCGTGGCTACAACGACCAAACGAGCGCGACGTGTCCGAGTGTCTCGGGCGTCTACGCCGTTGACGCCTCTCCCCGTGCGTTTGCGTTCATGCGCGTCTCAGGCTACGCTGCCTCGAGAGCGCCGTCACGAGTCTCACCACCGCCCCAGAGCCACTCCACACAGGACACCATGGCAGTCGACAGCGTGGTGTAAAGGGCTTTGGCGAATCGATTCAACTTGCCCCATCAGCCACGACCGGAAGGAGACCGAGAACACCCGTCATGCGTAGACTACACTATCTAATAAATCAATCGCCTAGCGTGCGTGCACAACCAGCCATCTTGTTTATGGTCGTGCCCAGACGCCATAGAGAATAGAGTTCATTGCTCGCGTATTACGTTGTTCGTCTACTGCTTGGTCACGCCAAACTCGCTGCGGTAGCCCTTGATCACCGGGAGGAACGGCGCGTTCGCGTCGCCCGCAGGCGCGTCTTCCAGAAACGCCACGAGGTTGTCGAGGTTCGCGATGCTCACGACCGGAATGCCAAACGTCTCTTGGACGCGGTCAATGGCCGAGCGCGTGTCC
>JAADWR010000381.1:0-10986 GCA_023336345.1 Pythium inflatum | reverse complement strand
GTACAGCTTGCTCGACTTGCCGCAGCGGTACGCGCCGTACTCGCCGGCGTCGGAAAAGATCTTGAGCGTCGTGCTGTACAAGTAGAGCGCGAGCGGCTTGTCGCGCTTGGTCACAAAGTCGATCGCCCACTGGAGATTGCCCGCTTCGTAATAGTAGATCGGCAAGAGCGGACCAAACATTTCCTCTTGCATGACCGCGCTCGACGTAAAGCCCGCCAAGTCGGTTTTTAAGTTGAAGATCGTCGGCTCAATGTACCGCTCCTTGGCGTCGGTCTTGCCGCCGCGTGTCACGCGCGCTGCGTCGGCTTCGAGGACCTTTGAAAGGCGGGCAAACATGCGGTCGTTGACGACGCGCCCGTAGCAGTCGCTCTGGCGCGCGTCGTCGCCATACATCTTGACCAAGTTGCGCTCCATGGCCGCGACGAGCTTGTCGCCGATGCGCGCGTCAACGAGCACATAGTCTGGGCGGACGCACGTCTGCCCGGCGTTCGTGAACGCGCCCCACGTGAGGCGCCGCGCCGCGAGCTCCAAGTCGGTCGTCTCGTCGACAATCGCCGGGCTCTTGCCGCCCAACTCCAAGACCGTTGGCGTGAGGTGCTCGGCGGCCGCGCGCGCAACAATCTTGCCCAAAAAGCACCCGCCGGTCGCGAAAATAAGATCGTAGCGCTCGCGCAACATGGCCTTGGTCTCTTCAACGCCGCCATAGACGTAGCGCACAAAGCGCTTGTCCATGTACTTGTCAAAGAGCGAGATAAAGACGTTGTTGAGGAAGCGCGTCGTGTCGTCGCCAGGGAGCCGCACGACCGCGCAGTTGCCCGCGGCAATCGCCGAGATCAGTGGCGTAATCAGGAGATTGACAGGGTAATTCCACGTGCCAATGATGCACACAACGCCAAGCGGGTCTTTGTGGATGTACGAGAGGCCCGGGAGGTTCGCAATGTTGGTCGCTACGAGCTGCGGCTTGGCCCAGTCTTCGAGGTAGTCGAGGTGGTCTTGGATCTCGCCCATAATGAGCGCGAGCTCGGTCGCAAACGACTCGGTCGGGTGCTTGTGCAAGTCTTTCCACAGCGCTTCCTTCATGAGCGTCGCGCCTTCGGTCATGAGCGTCTGGAGCTGGAGCAAGAGCGCGCGACGCTGCTTGAGACTGCGGAGCGCGCCGGTCTCGTACGACGCGCGGAGCTCCGCGACGTCGCGCGCCGTGTCCTGCTTCGTGACGTCGGGGAACGCATCCGAGAGCGCCGTCGTGTTCATGGCTGTGGGGTGGTCTTCGAGAACGGCAATGTACTTGTGAGCTTCGAGGAGCTCGTCGCTCGAGGGGGTCTGGATCGTCGCAGCAGGGTCGGTTTTAGAAGAGAGCATAGTGTTGATATAGTAGATTGGGTGGAAGCTGGGGGAGTATTGGGTGTTGGATACTGGAATAGGGTGGTTGATGGGACTAAACACCCAACGTGGCGAAGATTACTGGGCTTTTAAGTCCAAATTGGACCGCACTCGCGCTTGGTTTGGCACGTTTCGAAATGCGCAGTTTCGTCCAAAGCGTCTAACCAGCAGGGATCCACAGTGGAAAGACAGGGAAAGGCTTAGTCCACGCGTTAGACTTTAGACCCCTGTGAGTCACAGCAGAGCCTATCGACGGCGCCGAACTCGGCGGGCCAACGTTGGGAAACTCCTCATGGAACCATCCCATCTGGCCGCGGAATACGCCACCGCGATTTGCCGCCATCACAAGCTGGTCCATCTCCGGAAGAACAATCTACAAATTTTAGCCAATCAAAACGATGATCTACTAAACATGCGCGTTCTGAAAACTCTGATCCATATCTCTGAGTCTGAGTTCAAGTGGTTCCATTTGGGCTTTTCGACATCCATATGGACTTCTCCCCTATCTTGACCAAACAAGAAATCACGACGATGGACGGAATACGGCTGCCGTTCTTGTCGCTCCCGGTCGTTGCGGCCAAGGCGCCCACAGCGACTAAGACGTTTGGTCGCGTGTGGCAAGAGATCGTGACGCGTGTTGAGGCGTTTGTCATCGAAGCTGGCGATGCGATTCTCGAGATCCGCAACATTCCGCACGACGAATCACGCGCGAGTTTGACGAGCTACGTCCAAGGCGCGCACGAGCAGCGTGTTCATTTTGCACCCTGGCGAGTGGATCACCAAGGCCGACGTGTACTATCCTGACGACAGTATCAAGGCCCTTAAGATTTACACGACCAAGCGCGTGACACCGTGGTTTGGAAGCCCGACAGGCTGGCGCACGACGTTTGCGGCCGAAGACGGGCTCTGTATCAATGCGTTCCACGGTAAATTCAAGTCGCAAGGGTGTACAGAGCTCGGTGTAATCTACGCACCGAAATCCATCGCGTCCGAAGGCCACAACCTGGACAATCTGAGCGTTGATACTCTGATGTTAGCTGTGGACGAAGCCAAACACGATCCGTCGTCAACAGAGTACCGCACGCTTAGCGTCGCGCCAGCCGCAATTCACGTCAAGACGGGAAAGGAAGGGATCCAAGACGTGCGCGTCGTCACAGCAGCCGAGTACGATCGCATGACGCGGTATCCCGAAGCGTTCCAGCTCAATGTGAACGAGCAGTGGTTCTCACTCGTCGAGAACGAACAGATCCGGGCCGTTGGCGTCCACGTCGAAGACAAGCGCCTGAAAGCGATTCGCTTTCGAACGACACTGCAGACGTCGCACGTCTTTGGGATTGCGGCGACGACGGGAGATGTGCAGTGGATGGGGAATCCGAATGGCGGCGAGTCGTACATTTGTGGCTTTGCGTACGAAGTCGTTAGTGCCGAGAAAGAAGACCGCATCGTAAGCTTCTCGGTCTTGTGCACAAAAATTTCCGCATAGACGGCAGCGTCTAAAGCCGCCTAGGTGGCTCATTTCGACGAATCACATGGCAGTGCCGTAAACAATCGGGACGCGAGAAAATGCTTGAAGGCTCTTCGCAGGACTCCGTCGCTCTGCTGTCCGTTCGTCCTGCGTCAGTCGGATCCGTGACACTGGCCTAGTGGCTTCGTCCAAGGTGTTGATCTCAATCAAGTTTCGTCTTCGTGAAATTTCACGGGCTTTGACACGACACTGTCGCCAAAGGAACAAAAGGTGCTTGCGTCGATTATCATACTTCTAGGTGGAGTTATTCCACGGGGAGAATCTTGTTGGCCGAGGCGTCAGCCGATGAGCTCTTATCTCAGCAGTCGTGCTATTCATAGCAACCCCAGCTCGGATCTATAACGTCCTGACGTGGTCCGTCCTTCGACCTTGGCGTGAGCACAGGAGCAAAACCGTAGTTCCTGCATCGATGCTGCTTCGCTTCAACGACTGACACGTTGATGACGAGTCGCGCCCCGATGCCGTCACGCGCCATACTACCGCCAGCCGTCGAGATCAGCAAGACCCTCAGGACACCAGAGGTGTACCTCAACGCTCTCTCAATCGTCTTCTTGATGATCCGCCAGTCGCTCTTCAGCGGCGCTGTTGCGCTCGCGGCCAATCTTGTCTACACTCAAGGTCTCTTCTGGATCGGGAAACCACCGCGTCAGCAAAACGATGCCGAGTTTCTTGTCGCAACTATGGCCAATGTGAGCTTCTTCTTTGCCATCTCGATGCTCCTCGGATACAGCGCATCCCTCACCAAGTTTCGGCACACAAGTCGACCTGACGCGCCACGTTCGTATGGCTTTTGGCTCGCACTTCTCTTGCGCAAGTCGTTTCCGCACTATATGTTGTCGCTCGCGATCGTAGTTGCCATCGCCTACGCCAGCTCCCTTGTGAGTCCTACGTTGAGACCTCTGCGACTGCACTTTTACGCCACGAGCTGCGTCGTCAACTACTACACGGCGTCGCTCAACGTCATTTCTCGCACGATTTTTCAGTGCGAGACCGTCGAAGGCCGCGCAGTTGGTTACGTGAACCGAGCGCCGTTCTGGAAACGCCTGGCGTCGGCCTACCGAAACGACTTCCTTGTCGTGCTCTCTGTGTCACTTGCGTCCGCATACATTCACATCTCGAGTCGATTCCAGCTCAACAGCCAAGAGGGGTTGTTCCTCTTTAGTTTTGCGTCCATGGGATTTCGCATCGTGCTGACGAAGATCACGCGCGAGTACATTCTTCCCCTCCGAAAAGTTCACCTCCAGATCGTGTATGTGGTTGCGACTGTCCCGACCGTGCTCATCAATACGCAAGTGCGCGTCGCGTTGCTGCGTGTGCAGGCCAACGTTTCGATCCCAGGCGTCATTGTTCTTGCGCTCGTTGAGCCGCTCATGCGGTTTTTCAAAGTCTGGGCTGTTCGACGCGAGGTGCTTCAAACGGCTCGAACGCTGGCAAGTCGAACTGCGCGCGTTCTGCTCATGAGCTCGGTGGCGGACACTTCCCGAGAAGAACGCGTCTTGCCAAATCGATCGATCGTGGTCGTACCATCGCCGCGCTCGATGCAGCCACACTCCGTCAAACCAGAGGGCGAGCACTGGACCCAGCGCTTGCTCCAGTTCACGGCCGCTGAAATCCATGCCGACATGTGCTCCGAGTACATTGCAATCGCGTGCTCCATGTCAATCTACTACTGCCTCGATGGAAATCCCCACTTTGTGTGGAACGTAAACGCACCAAGCGGATCCACTGTCAGTCGCGTCGACCTTGTGTTGCTTCAGCTTGTCGTCGAGATCGTGGTCGACTTTGCCTGCACTGTGTGGGAACTCGCGAACGGTATTCCGATAAACGCGAGCAGCGGCATCAATAGCTTCCTCGTCGAGCTTTTCACAGGTTGCGCCGTCACCAACATCTCGCTCTGCTGCTCGTTCTACTTGCGGTAGTCAAAACTGTGACACTGGTGGACTTGCCTCGTCCCAAACGCTCACGTTGCGGCTATAAATGGCTCGTGTTGCAAACGGTACCGCCAACGGAACACAGTTTTGCTTGCTATCAAGACGATGCTGCGTCCTCTGCGCGATGCTATCGGTGCCGTTGGTGCCGTCGTAGCGCAGTCCGTGATCAGCGGCGCCGTGGCGTTGGCGACTGCGTTCGTCTACACGCTCGGCTTCTTTTGGTCCGGTCGATCTCCAACTCACCAAACCCGTGCCGAGTTTCTCGCTGCTACCATGGCGCACGTGAGCTTGTTCCTCTCCGTCTCAGCAGCTCTGGGCTACAGCCTCCCACTTGCACGGCACCGATGGGCACAGCACCCCGAGCGTCCCCCGTCTCTCGTTTTCTGGTTTGTGCGCCTTGTCCAAGCATCGTGGAGACACTTGGTCGTGTCCACAGCGTTCATCATCGGGATAACCGTCGCGAGTACTCGCTTGGGCGAGAGTTGGAAGCCATATCTCGTCCACTTCTATGCCAGCGCGTTGATCATCCACTACTTCCTCGCGGTGCTCGATGTCACGTCCCGCGATCTCTACCGAACAGAGACTGTCGATGGCCTCGCGACCAAAGGAAGTTCCGAACGCCCCGCAAAATGGAAGCGGATCATCGTCGCTACTATCAGACTTTGGGTTCGTGGTCTCGGTCTACACCGCATCCTTGTATATCCAGTTATCCAGTCGATTGCAGCTGGAGGACGAAGCAACCGCAAATGAAATGGCACTCGTCATCAGCGGCAAGTGTCTTGCGCGAATTGTTGTGCCTGTTCTCGTGTTCGCACTTGCACGTTTCATGCACTTGTCGAGGTTTGTGCACTTATTGAGAGTGGCATTCGCGGCGCCGTGAAGACGCGTGCTTGTGCAGTCGGAATAAACCTAGTGCCAGAACAATATCTGAACCTGGAAGCCCCACTTGACCACGTCGTTGGAATCTTGTACCGTCGGCCACGCGACTTGTTCCATTTGTCTGTCGACGTCTTATCTCGCGCTAATCTTAGCAACAATCGCAGCCAGACGCAAAGCCAACCCGTGTCCTCGGTGACCAACGGCTCTGGCGTCGGTGTTTTCTCACTTCACCGACTGACAGGCTGATGCCGACTCATGACAGGAGGTCGCCGAGCGCAACGGCTTTGCCTGCCATCGCAACGAAATCGTCCACTGCGACGCTGCCGTCCGCATCCGATATCAACAAGTCGATCAGGGCGCGGCAGGTGTACGTCCACGCGCTCTCGATTGTCTTCTTGATGATCCGTCAGTCGACATTCAGCGGTGTGATTGCCCTCGCCGCGAATCTCATCTACGCACAGGGTCTCTTCTGGACTGGGAAATCGCCGAGCCAACAGAACGACACCGAGTTTCTCGTCGCGGCCTTGGCATATGTGAGCTTCTTCCTCGCCGTCATGATGCTTCTCGGCCATAGTGCACCCCTCACCAAGTTTCGGCACATCAGCCGACCCGACGCGCCACGCTCGTATGGCTTTTGGTTTGCGCTCCTCCTGCGCAAGTCTTTTCCGCACTATTTGCCTTCGCTCGCGATCGTTCTTGCCATTGCCTACACCGGTTCGCACGCGAGTCTCGCGGTGCGGCCGCTGCGACTGCACTTTTACGCGGCGTCGTGCGTCATGAACTACTACACGGCGTCGCTCAACGTGATCTCACGTATGATCTTCCAGTCGGAGACCGTAGAAGGCCGCACGATCGGCTATGTGAACCCAGCGCCGTTTTGGAAACGACTTGCCACAGCATACTGCAGAGATTTCGCCTTTGTGGTCTCTGTGTTGCTCGCGTTCGCGTATATCCATCTCTCGAGTCGCCTCCAGCTCAATAGCCAGGAGGGATTGTTCCTCTATAGCTTTGGGTCCATGGGTGTGCGCATCTTGCTGATGAAGATCACACGCGAGTACATCTTGAAGCTTCGAAAAGTTCACGTCCGCGTCGTGTACATCGTTGCCACCATCCCGACCGTGCTCATCAATACGCAAGTGCGCGTCGCGTTGCTGCGCGTCCAAGCAAACGTGTCCATAACTGGGGTCATTGTGCTCGCCCTTGTCGAGCCGCTCATGCGTCTTTCGAAAGTCTGGGCGGTTCGCCGCGAGGTGCTCAAAAAGACCTCGACCACACCAAATCGCAGCGCGCGCATCGTGCTAGATAGCTCGGCTGCCAACACGCTTCGTAATCAGCATTCGGTGTCGAATGCAACTGTCGCTACTGCTCCACAGGCGATACAGCAGCAGACTTCACCTCAAGAGAGGCAACTTTGGGCTCGGCGCTTGCTCCAGTTCACGGCCGCTGAGATTCACGCCGACATGTGCTCCGAGTACATTGCGATCGCGTGTTCTATGTCGATTTGCTACTGCCTCGAAGGGAACACCCACTTTGTGTGGAACGTAAATGCGCCAAGCAACAGTCGCCAATCCTCCGTCAACCGTTTCGAGCTTGTACTGCTTCAGCTTGCCGTCGAGATCATCGTGGACTTTATATGCAGCGTCTGGGAACTCGTCAACGGCATTCCGATCCAGCCGAGTGGCACCATGAATGGCTTCCTCGTCGAGCTCTTCACCGGCTGCGCTGTGACAAACACCTCGCTCTGTTGTGTATTCTACCTGCGGCAGTCCGATTCATGACACTTGCAACGCCCTTCACCGGACTCCTTGTGCTGCACTGCGCCAGATTTCGCGACTTGCTCATCGCTGCTCGCGTCGACTGTGATTGGATCTTGAATGACGAAGCTGACAAACCCGAAGCCTTGGTGGCATTGCGCCGGGAATACGCGACACGCGCATGTTGACGACCTTTTCCAATCGAGATCTTATCTCAGCAGGCACGCTATTCATAGAAACGAGCACATTGCGATCACAAATGAATACCCAGCTCTCCAGTGCTCTCAGCTTTCACGAATGCTCGATCGTTCGTGCGCTTGTGGATGTTCGATCCAAAGACTGACGCGCCGATGACGACGACTCGTGGGTCGCCACCAGCGATCTTGACGAGATCGTCTGTCGCGCCACTGCCATCCGTTGTAAGAATCGGCAAGTCGGCCAGAACGCGCCGTGTGTATATCGATGCGCTCGCCACCGTCTTTCTCATGATCCGCCAGGCGCTCTTTAGCGGCGCGATTGCCTTCGCCGTGAACCTTGTGTACACACAGGGTCTCTTCTGGATCGGCAAACCACCACGAAAACAGAATCACACGGAGTTTCGCCTTGCGACAACAGCTTACGTGAGCTTCTTCCTCGGCGTCTCCATGCTCCTTGGCCATAGCGCACCTCTTTCCAAATTTCACCATACGAGCCAACCGGATGGGTTTTGGGTCTTGCTCTTGCTGCGCAAATCGTGTCTGCGCTACCTCGTGTCGCTCGCACTCACTTTGGTCATCACGTACGCCTGTAATCTGGTGCGTCCATCGCTACGGCCACTCCAATTGCACTTTTACGCTGCGGGATTCGCCGTGAACTACTATACCGCGTCGCTTAGCGTGATTTCCCGTATGATCTTCCAGACCGAGACTGTCGAAGGCCGTGCAATTGGTCACCGCCGTTCTGGAAGAGGCTCATGATCGCATACTTCAAAGATTTCCCCTTCGTCCTCAACGTGTACCTCGCGTCGGCATACATTCAGATCTCCATTCGCTTGCAGCTCAACAGCCAAGAAGGGCTCTTCGTCTTCAGCTTTGTATCGATGGGCGCGCGCATCTTTCTGATGAAATTCGCGCACGTATATCCTTCGCCTCCGCAAAGTCCGCGCGCGCATCGTGTACATCGTCGTAACTGTTCCAACTGTGCTTATCAATACGCAAGTGCGAGTCGCACTGTTGCGCGTCCAAGCCAACGTATCCATAACTGGGGTCATTGTGCTCGCGCTCATCGAGCCGCTCATGCGTTTTGGAAAAGTATGGGCCGTCCGCAGGGAAGTGTTGAGGAAGGCACCGTCCATATCGAGCCTCAGTGCTCGCGTCTTGATGATTTCGTCCTTGACTGATTCAGCTCGTCCCGAATGCCAATTCGTATTAAGTGGAGTTGTTGCGGTCGCACCGTTTGCAGGGGCCATGCGACCCAAACCGTCCACGACCGATCCAAGGCGCTGGGTTCAGCGCTTGCTGCAGTTCACGGCCGCCGAGATCCAAGCCGACATGTGTTCCGAGTACATCGCGATTGCGTGCTCCATGTCACTTTACTACTGCCTGGAGGGCAATCCTCACTTTGTCTGGGATGTCCAACAAGGAAACAGTCGAGTCGGGCTTGTTCTTGTCCAGGTTCTGATAGAGATTGCGGTTGACTTCGTGTGCAGTGCATGGGAGATCATCAACGGCATCCCGATCAAGGCGACAGCCGGTATCACTGGCTTCCTCACCGAACTGTTCACGGGTTGCGCAGTCACCAACATCTCGCTCTGTTGTTCGTTTTACTTGCGGAGTCCGACTCATAACAACGATTGACTTGCTTCGTCGCATGAGCTCATCATCGTGGCTATGCATTCTTCGGCTTTCATGGACGAGCTTCACACCTCGATCTCATCCAATGAACTGCGCCGTTCTTCTTCGCAAAATGCTGCGTCCTCTGCGAGATGCGGTCATTGCTGTCGGCGCCGTCGTGGTCCAGTCGGTGATCAGCGGCGCTGTGGCACTGGCCACTGCACTCGTCTACTCGTTCGGCTTGTTTTGGACCAGCCGATCACCGTTACACCAAACACGACTCGAATTTCTCGCTGCCAACATGGCACACTTGAGCTTATTCTTTCGGTCTCAATAGCTCTCGGCTACAGCATACCACTTGCAAAGCACCGATGGGCAAAGCGGCCCGAGCGGCCGCCATGATTATTTTTTTTGGCTTGCTCGCGTTCTTCAAGCATCGTTGATGCACAGCGTCGGGTCGACAGCTTTGGTCGTCGGTATCAGTGTTGCAAGTTGTAACCTCAGCGAGAGTGGAAGCCTTACCTCGTCCAATTCTACGCCACCGCGCTCATGATCCAGTACTCCACGGCCGCCCTGGATGCCACGTCGGGCGATCTCTACCGAACTGAAACCGTCGAGGGTATCGCAACTCGACGAAGTTCGATACACTTGCCAAAGTGGAAGCGTATTGTCGCGGCCTATGTCAAGAACCTTGGCTTCTTGGTGTCAGTCTATACCGCGTGTCCGTGTACATTTAACTGTCGAGTCGTTTGCAATTTTAGAACCAGGAAACCTTCGTCATCTTCAGTGTCTCGTCGATGGTCCTCCGCGTATTGATCATGAAGGCACTCATGTTGGGCGAAGAGGAACAATCATCCACGTCCGAGTGCTGTACGTGCTTACGGTCGTGCCCACCGTTATGATTGGCACGCAAGTCCGCGTCGCATTGTTGCGCGTGAAAGGCAACGTCTCGATTACAAGCATTGTCGTGCTCGCGTTGATCGAGCCGCTCATGCGCACCTTCAAAGTCTGGCGCGTACGTTGTGCAGTTGGTCGGAAGGTGATGTCGACTCGCACAATCACAAGCATCTCTCCAACACCGGTAAAACCCATGTCATCACGTCCGAGTGACTCGATCCGAGTTAAATCGCTGCGGGTTGGTTCGATGAATCGACCGTCTCATATCGACAGCGGCATGCACAAACAGCTCTTGCTGCAGTTCACTGCGGCCGAGATCCACGCTGACATGTGCTCCGAGTACATTGCCATCGCGTGCTCGCTCGCGATCTTCTATTGCCTCGAAGGCCACCCCAAGTGTGCGTGGCCAGTTCAAGCGAATGGCTCATCCTTGAGTGTTCTTGCAGATTGGCGTCGAACTTGTTGTCGACACAGCGTGCTGTCTGTGAGAGCTCGTAAATGGAATCCCTCTACGCACGGGCAGTGAGCTTCACCGGTTCTTGCTGGGGCTTACACGGGTTGCGCAGTGACAAATATCGGTATCTGCTGTCCATCTATATCAAATAGAGGAGCGATTGTGCTGTGCGTTCAGGTGCGTTTTGCTTGGGGCAGTCAGATCCATGACATTGGTGAACTTGTATCGTCCCATGGGCTCACCATCTCGGCTATAAATGCACTTCATCTTCGAGAAGTTCACACCCAACACATACGATGCTGCGTGCTCTTCGAGATGCGGTCGGTGCCGTCGGTGCCGTCGTCGTGCAATCGGC
>JAADWR010000380.1:0-10987 GCA_023336345.1 Pythium inflatum | reverse complement strand
GCGTCGGCTTTACGTACGACGACGACAAGTGCTCTCAAGTCACGATCACCATGCTCCAGCAAGCGCTCCAGACCTCGAGTTATGACACCGGCTGGGGACCATCGGCAATCCACCTCAACGTGCCATCGAGTTGCAGTGCGATCAAAGCTGACGCACCGGCTGCCTTGTCAGGGATGTACGTCATCGCGACGCGCGTTTGGCTCGTGCGCGTTTATTGCGACATGACGTCGGACGCCGCAAAAGGCTACACCATTGTGCCCTGTGATGCCGGGTCGTTCACGATGGGTTGTCGAAGCACGAGTTCCCTGGACGACTGGGACAGTTGCAAATCACTGGGCCTTCGCATGCTCGTGCCTCGGTCCGCGAGTCATTTCCACGCTGTCCATTCTCAGTACGGCGCAGCGTATTTCACGACAGTGCCTGGGATTGCCAACGCCGTGACCAAGACAAGGCTCGAGCTCCCGACCGACAATGCCGGAACGTCTCAGTGGACTGCCGTGGACTCTGGCAAATGGTGGCTCCGTGATGTCGTGGGCGACGACGACGACGCGATCGTTGGAGGACGCATGACTGACCGGCGGCGGTGGCTGGGGATGCACGCGAACACAGAAGCACAGAGCGTGCTTGATGGCGTGCGGCTCTCGTTTGATGCTCGGGGCATTTCCACCTCTCAGTACCTGTGCTCGACAAACGACGCTGCTCCATCAACCTACTGGAGCGCTGTGATCAAGGACTCGTTCAACGGCAACGGAGAAGACAATTTGTGGTCGGTCTCATGGGACGTTGTCGGTCAGTCGAAATGGTATCAGCTGTGTGAAGGCATCTCGCTTCTTGGCGGGCCTGCATTTACGGTCCCAAGTGCCTACGTGGAGAAATCTGTGACACGGATGCTCAACACGGGCTTCCAGTCGTCAAATGTCCGCATTTGTTTTACGTATTACTACGTGTTTGACCCCAGAGTATCACTGAAGCGCCAAGATACGACGACGCCCAAGAACTTCCAAGTGTTTCTCGGGTCGCGTCAGGTTCTTAACGAAGCCGTGAACGAGACAACACCGCTGTGGTGCTCGGATCGCCCCTTGACTTCGTGGCTCAATCCCACGTCATTCTATCGCGGACGACGATGCTTTCTCGTGCGCAACTTTAGCAACAAGACGACGACGCTGCGGTTTGCAACCACGTTTCCCAGTTCGTCGTACGCTACAGCGTTCGGTGTTGACGACGTCTCGATGGACCTCGACTATACGTTCAAAGCATCGCTTGGACTCTCGGCCGACACACCAGCGACGTCGTGTTCGCACTTGAAAGAAGCGCGTGAACTCGTGAACGACCCGAATCCTGATGGAGTTTACTACATCCAGCACGACGCGAGCGTCCCATCGACGCTCGTGCCGTGCGCCGACGGGTGGCTCGTGGCCCAGAGCCGCACAAGAGGCGACGTCTCGTTCAATCGCAAGTGGAAAGACTACCAAACCGGCTTTGGCGTCGGCCGCGCGAGCGAGTGGTGGGTCGGAAACAACATCTTAGCGTCCATGACCAAGCGCCCGACAGAGGCACTCGTCGTGCTGTCGAAAAATCTCATGTCGACGTCGGCGTACTACAAGGACTTTCGTGTCGCCGGTGAAGACCAAAAGTATCTTTTGCGCGTCAGCGGCTTTAGCGCCGACCTCAGCTCCGCGTCGGATGCGCTGAGCGCGCTCAACAATACGTACTTTAGCACGCCCGACCGCGACAACGACCTCTCGAAGCGGTATCACTGTGCCCAGAAAGGCCACAGTGGGTTTTGGTACGGCGACTGTCTCGCTTCGAAATCTGACCTCAATGCACCGTATCAAGTCTTATCGCCGTGTGCGACGTTTGTGCCGTGGGTCCGATGGTGGTGTCGAAGAACGAGCTCTATCATGTGGAACGATGTCGACGGGTACGACGGCGCGAAGCTCTTGCTCCGCCAAGAGAGCTGTCCGCTCGGGTACTCACGGGCCGACTCGGGTGCGTGTACGCAGTGTCCGGCAGGCACGTACGCAGAGTCTCAGCTCAAGCCCTGTCGGTCATGTCCAAGCGGAACGTACAATCCATCGAGTGGGACAGTCGGTCTCGCGTCGTGCTTGGTTTGCCCGGCCGGCTTCAAGTGCTCGAGCAGCGCAACGTCGGCGTCCCGCTGCCCGGCCGGTCAGTACGCTCCGCAAGGTTCAAGTGTCTGCACCAAAGTCCGCGCGGGCTACGTGACGGCGCAGCCACAGTCTTCTCCCGCGGATTGGACGGCGTGTTCGAATGGAACGTACTCGAAACCAGGGCAAACCACGTGCAGTCCGATCCCTGCTGGGTACTATTGTGCCCCTGGCGTGCTCGCCTGCGGCTACAATGACTTGCTCGAGTGCCCAACCTCCAGCGTCTACTGCCCCAAGCGGAATGTGGGGTTTATTACTGTGCCTGCTGGTTATTACGCGGTCGGATCCAAAGGCAGCACGCGCAAGTCCGGTATCTTGCTGTGTCCTCGAGGTTATTACTGCCAAAACGGTGTTCGCCGTCGCTGTCCCGCGACACGGGTCGGCTCGGAGCGTGGCCTCCAGTCGCCACTGTGTTCTGGACCGTGTGCCTCTGGCTGCGTTTGCCGGCGAGGCAGTGTGAGTGCGTGCCCGTCGATTCCATTAACGAGCGCCATTGTGTCAATCCCGTCGTCACGAATGACGTACGCGCTCGCGTCGCTCGATCAAGCGCCGCCGAGCGGCGACGACGGTCTCCAAAGCGCAGTTGCCGCAGCAGTCGCTGCCACGCAGAACGCGAGCGTCGACGTATTTGACTTCGCAGACGCCGAGGCGCTCGTGCTCAGATCGGTGTTGTCCTCGAACGGTTACGCCCACAACATTACACTCACGTTCTTTGAGCGATCGTCGGCCAATCCAACGTACGAGTTTCAGGTTCCTCAAGGGGGTTTTGACTGGGGCATCGTTGCGGTTGGGGACGGTCAGATCCTCTCGACTCGATCAACGAGCTCGTCGCTAGCGTTCAGCTTCACTGCTTCGCGCGGACGCCACCAGATCTCTCTCGTAGGGGCCGAGTCCCAGCTTCGCCACCAGCGGTCGATTCTCTTCCGAAAAGCAGGCAGCACCATGAGCTCGTTCGTACCCCTACGTTGCGATCTTGTTGACGGAACACCCGTGTTTGCCAAGGTCAAAGTGTCAGTCTGTGGTGCAGGAAGCCAGAGTTCGTGCAAGACAACGATGGCGATCAATGGTATGCCATCAATGGAGCTCCCCCTGACGGTGCTGACGAACGCCGCCGCACTCGTCGTGGTCTCTCGTAATGGCGACGCGTCACTCCCGTTGGTTCTGACCGATGCGGTGTCGAGTGCGGCCGCCAGCACTGCGCTGGTGTCGGCTGCAAGCGAGAGTATCGTGGTAGTGGTCGGAAGTCAATTGAGCACTTCCAGCGCAGTCCTCACGGCTCAACTCAAGCAAGCGCTCGTGGCGTTTGGGTTCGTGACAGCAGATTTCGCGCGTATGACCGACAATTTTGTGTTCATCGGCGTGAACAGTGCAGACAGCGGAGAGGGAACGTTTCAGGCGATGGCGATCGGCGCCCGTGCGGTTGTGCAAGTCGATGTGCCGTTGCCCGGAGCAGACGACGCGTACGCTCCCGTCGCTGTCCCAGATGGTTATTACGCCGTCCCAGAGAATGCGGCTGACGCGCGGCACGACGGCTACGTCAAGTGCTCGGGCTGGTTTGCTTGCTCGGGCGGCGCGCGGTCACCAAGTGCGACGTTTGGAGACGTGTCTGTGTGTGTGAATGGCCGTCACGCGTTGTCGGTTCCCGAAGATACTGCGACATACGTCTCGCCCGTGAGCTTTTCGCTGGATAACTCAGTTCCGATGGTCAAGTATCGTCTCGATATGATTGACGCTGACAGCGCCGATCCGTTCGTCCTTCTGGATACCGGCAAGCTCGCGCTGAATCGTCCGCTCGACTACGAGACTGTTCGGCTCTATCGCCTCCGTCTCGCGATCGCCGATCAATCGTCCGAGACCTACAGTTCCATTTGCGACATCACAATCACAGTTGTCGATGTGAACGAACCGCCAGTGATTTGGGGCGCCGACGCCAATCGAACGATTGCTGAAAACCTCGTGCCGCCCGTGAAAATCGCGCCTGCTCTCCGAATTGAAGATCCCGACGCATTTGATACCTACACCCTCTCAATTGTGAGTGGTGGATTCGGCAAGTTTGCATTCGATCGATACGGGAATCTCTTCGCGACTGCAACGCTCGATTTTGAGGAGACGGCCAGTTACACGCTCAATGTATCGGTCGTCGACACGGGTGGTCTCGCGACGTACACCTCCGTGGCGGTCACAGTCCTCGACATGCCTGAGGCGCCGTCGTGTTCCGTCGCATCGTTTAGTGTTGCCGAGTCGACGGCGGTCAACACTACCATTGGATCGCTGAGTTCGTACGTGACAGATCCCGACATCGGCGACGTCGTCAGTTACACCCTTGTTTGGTCCAGCGTTCCAGGCGCCTTATGGGTCAATTCAACCTCTGGTGATATCGTGTTGCTGTCGGCTCTCGACTATGAAGTGCTGGATACGCTCCGTCTCCGCGTTCGCTTCACCGACCGCACGGCGCGATTCGATACGTGCGACTATGTCGTGCATGTGGGCGACGAGAATGACCCACCGGTGTTGCTCTCTGGATCGTTTGATGTGCTGGAAAAGTGCACTGGTGACGACTGTTTTGTGGGAAACCTGTCGAGTCTGGCGTCAGATGAAGATCGCGGTGATACATTGACGTTTTCGCTGATCAACGGCACCGACATCATGCGGATCACAACCGACGGGGCTCTTTGGATGACCAGCAGTCCCGATTATGAGGCGACGCCTACGCTATCGGTCGCAGTCAAAGTGACAGACCAAGGCGGCGCGAGTTCGTCCGCGACGATGGTGATTGATGTTGTCAACGTCAACGAGCCACCAGTTGGGTCTTCATTTACGGTCTCACTTCCTGAAAACCCAGCGCTAGGCGCGGTCGTGTGGACGATGGTCGCAACGGATCCCGAGGGCGATGGGATCAGCTACACCATCATCAACGCGACCGACGGGTTTGCTGCTTTGTTCAGTCTTGATGAAGGAAACGTGGTTGTGGCGGCACCGATCGACTTCGAAGCCCTCACAACGGCCACGACGTTCACGATTTACGTTGCGGTATGTGATCCCCTTGGCCTGTGCTCCGAGATTGGCCCCAGTACCATCACGATCACCGACGGTCCAGACACACCAGTGTTTGCCCCAGTCTTCAACATCTCAATATCAGAAGATCAAGCGGTCGAGACGCTCATCGGCTCGCCGATCACGGCCACAGACCAAGACGTCGGACAGACTTCACAGCTCGTGTATGCGATTGCATCTGGCGATCCCCTCAATCAGTTTGCAATCTCCGCGTCGACAGGTCAGCTCAAGCAGAACGGAACGCTGGACGCCGGTGTCACTGAGCAGTACTCTCTCGTGATCTCCGCGACCGATCCGACTGGTCTCGTTGGGTACTCTGACGCGGTCCTCATTGAGCTCATCGTTGTGCCGCGAGCGCCGATCTTTGTCGGTATGATGGCGTCGCAATCGTCCTATGCCGTCGACCTCAACCAACTCAGTGACGGCTCGCACACGACCATCCCGCTCACTGTCGACGACCCAAACCCAGATCAATCGGGTGGCACGTGCTCGATCGCGGGCGACGCGTCGAGCAAGTTTGCGGTCGACACGAGTGCCGACAAGACCGTGTGCACGGTGTCGGTGCAGCCTGGTGCGACGCTCTCGAAGTCCGTGCGATACGCCCTAACTGTACGAGTCACGGACCTCGACGACGAGACGTTGTTTACGGACCTCTCGCTCGGCGTCTTGTCAAAAGGCATGAATAACCCGCCGCAATGTACGCCGACGAGGTTTCAGCTCACGGAAAACTCGGTTCTGGGGACGTTTGTGGGCAAAGTGTCGGCCAGCGACAAGGACGGCAATGGGATATCATTTGCGATTGTCGACGGCGACAAGCTCAACATGTTTAGCATCAACGAGTCGACAGGTGTGCTCACGGCAGGAACGAACACGACAGATTTCGAGACCGTCAACGTCTACAACTTGGTGATCGAAGTCCAGGACGACGCGCCGACGCCGCTGTCAGCGCGCTGCACGATCGTCGTGAAAATTCTGAACGAAATCGAGGCGCCGATTTGTCCTGTTGCGCGCGTCGCATCGGTCGCTGAGAATCTCGCGAAAGCGACGCAGTTTATTGGCGATGAACTTGCAACTAGTTGCATTGATCAGGACACGGGCAAGACGGGAGCGACCGGGGCGTTTACGTTCGAGATCGTGGAATCGGCAATGCCATTTGAGATCAATCGCGCAAACGGACGAGTCACGACGACTGCGAGTCTCAACTACGAACTCGTGTCGAGTTACAACGTCACGGTGCTCGTTCGCAACGCAAAAGCCGACGCCAAGACCACGAAGATTGCGCTTCAAGTCAAAGTGCTCGACCGAAACGATGCGCCGCAACTTGTGTTCACGGCGGTGAGTCCCGGGTCGACTGCCAATACTGCAAGTGCCTCGGAAGCTGTCGCAGTCGGCACGAGCATTGGAATTGCCACGGCGACCGACGAAGACGCAGGTGATGTGCTCACGCTCACGATCGCAGACACGTCCGTGTCGTTTGCGCTGAGACCAGTAAACCAGACGGCATGGGAGATCGTGACGCGCGTTCCGCTGGATTATGAGACGCGCTCGGCGCACGCCATCGCTGTTACCGTCAAAGACCGGGCGATGGCATCCGCGACAGTTGCAATTGCTGTTTCGGTTGCTGACGTCAACGAGGCGCCGATCGTACCTGCTGCGCAGCACCTTTTCGTCGACGACAATACTGGTGCCCGTGCGATGGCTCGCGCTGTTTTCCGTCGACGTGGCCCTTGTGACCTGAACGTCGTTGATTCGACAGGTATAGCCAAATCGACGGCCACGTCGTTAGGGCACTGCATGAACATGGCCGCTGCGAACAGCGCGTACGTCTCGGGGATGTTCAACAGTTCGGATTCAACGTGTACTCTGGCGCCTAGTGCCCAGCAACTTTTGTGCACGCCATGCACCACGTGCCAGCTCTTTGACCGTCCGAGCCCCAAGGCGTCCCCAGCATCACGCGCGCTGGTGGTCAACGGAGACGCTTCGTACGCTATGGCCGACGCCTTCAAGCTCACAAGCGTTGCGACGTTCACGATCGAGTGCTGGCTCCGAATGAACGGCTCATCGGACGGAGCCTTTGTGACGTACCTCCCCATCAAATCGTCCAAGATCAACACCGTGTTCCGCCTCGGATACGTTGGTGATGCTCTGCAAGTCGTGCTCTTTGACACGGCGCTCACAACCAAGCAAAAACTCTTGAGTGGGGTGTGGTCTCACGTCGCCATGACCTGGAGAGCCGATACAGGGGCCATTCTCGTCTACGTCGACGGCACGCTGGCGACGGATAGCAAGGTACCGACCAGCGTTGGAAAGAAAATTGATGGCGGTGGGAGCCTCGTGATCGGACATTGTTCCGGGCGCGTTGCGTGCGCGAGCAAAGCGTTTGGATTTGCTATTGCCGAGGTGTGTACGACCGAAATATCCCTTGGGAGTTGACTCTAAATCGCTTTGTGTACAGCTTCGCTGGTGGTCCGATGTCAAGACGGGAACGTTTATTCGCACAAACATGGCGCGAAGAGTCCCGAGCGTCCTGCCAACGCTGAGTGCTCGCTACAGGTACGTTGGTTGCTTCTCTTCTAACTTGTCGACGGTCTCTAATGTGGCAAGTGTAGCTTTAATGGAACCGGGAGCGACTCATCAAGTGTTGGGAACTCGCTCGTGGTTATGCCGAGCGCAATATTCACGCCTTGCGCTGTCGTCGAAGGGGATATTGTTCTGACGTCAACACGCTGGAGGCTTGTTGTGCTCTCCGACTATGGCGCTGCGGCTTCGGGGATTGCGGAAATCTGGTGGTATTACGAACGAACTCGCCTAGCGCTCTCGAAAGAACTCAAGAGCATCACGGCGTCTGATGGCGCCGACTTTTCCAAGGCCGTGGACGGCGACACAAGCTCCATCGCGCTGTTCAAAGCGACATCGAGCGACGAATCGGGAAGCTGGATCGAGCTGCAGTTCAAGAATCCGGTGGACGCGTCCAAAGTCGTTCTTCAAACCCCGACGAACACAGACAACTGCGTCGGATCGATGGCGATCATGGGATTTGATACGGCTTTGCAGCAGTGGACGCCAGTGTCGTTCCTGTGGAACCTCCAGTATCCACAAACGCGCGTTGCTGCGTATGGTACGTTCAGCTTGGGCGAGCGAGTGTCGATGGTCTTAGCTGACATTTGCATCTATTCGTCCACTAGCGTTGGTGGACGGCATCGTAGGTGACGATGATGATACGGGAGTGGACAGTTTGATGTATAGCCTTGCAGCTGACGGTGGTGGGGCATTTAGTGTCGATTCGGCCGTCGGCATTGTTCGACGAAGCCAAGGAGTGCTCGACGCGACGATGCAAACTCGGTATCCACTGGCTGTGAGACTACAGGATCCAAACGGTTTGGTCACCGCAACGGAGACCTTGACGATCTGGGTCATTGGCGCCAACAAACCCCCGTCGATCACGTCGCCTAGCGTACCCTTGAGCGTTCGCGAAGACGCGAGCGTCGGTACCATCGTCGGCCCCATCGACTGTATTGATCCGGACGGTGACACCGTCGCGCTGTCGATCACCAGCGAAAACGCACTTGGGATCTTTGCGCTGCAAACCCAGTCCCTCGTAGTCGCCACGAGCGGATTGGACTACGAGTCGGTGCGCGTCTACACGCTTCGCGTCCGTTGCGTCGAGACGAACCGCGGGGCATTGGCGCTCGAGAGCTTTGCAAACATTCAAGTGAACGTGGTCGACGTGAATGAACCGCCCCAGGCGGCAAACCAGACGCGGCGCATTGTCGAAAATGCACGAAGTGGGACGGTCGTGGGTTCACCGCTGGTCGCGAGCGATCCGGACGTTGGCCAGGTCCTTCGCTTCACGATCGTCTCAGGCAACAACGCGAGCTTCTTCTCGTTGGACGCCGCCACAGGCCAGCTAGTCGTTGGCCAAGGACCGGTGGATCAGTATGTCGGCTGCTTCCGCCAACTTGTCGACTCGTCGGCGTCGCGCCAAGTATTTGAACTCGCGCAAAGCGCCTCTCCAGTCAGCGACTGTGCCTCGCGGTGTCACGTGTTTCAGTACTTTGCGATTCGCGCGGCGTCGCAATGTTGGTGCACTAACGCCATGGCACTCCCCGGCTCGCTCTCTCAGACCAACGACGCTGACTGCAGCGCGTCGATTTGCGCAGGCGGAGCACATCAGCTGTGTGGAAGCGCGACTGCGTTTGCTGTGTACCGCCACGCAGACGGTTTGGATTTTGAACGCACGAGCCTCTATACGCTTGTAGTTGAAGTGCGAGACGACGGGTATCCGTCCAGCGCAAGTCTCTTCAACGTCGACGTGTCGGTTTTGAACGTCAACGAGCCACCGTCGCTGCTGCTTCTGCCGATCCAGATTCCTGAAAACGCATTCGTCGAAATCAACGCTTCGAGCTTCGCCGTCGTGTCAGATGAGGATATTGGAGACTCGTACAATCTCACGCTGGTCGGCTGCTCCGTCGATCCGTGCCCGTTTCGCTTTGCTCCTACACCGGTCGAAGTCTTGCGCACCGTCGTTCCGCTGGATTTCGAGTCCGTATCGTCGTACAAGCTCGTGTTCCGAGCGTCGGATCGCGGCGGTCTCGTCGCCACGGCGGAAATGAGCGTTCTGGTTATCGACGTGAACGAGCCCCCTGTCATTGACGACACAGTCCGTCGCTCCGTCACAGAAAACTCGCCGTCAGGAACGTTGATCGGGGTGCCATTTCAGGCGCACGACTCAGATACGAATCGTAAGGTGGTCTACGGGATCCGGTCACAAGAGATTCCTGGGTGTGTCCAAATCGACGCGGCCGCGGGGCAACTGTTCGTCGCCAATGACAAGTGCTTTGACTACGAGGCGTTTGCTTTCGACGATCTGGTGGCACCGGCATTTGATGCTGTCACTGTGCAGGGCGATAACACTGTTGTCGTGGTCCAGGCCGTCAAGTTAATCGCCGAGAATCGCAACGTCAGCGTCGTGGAGCTAGCGATGGTGTTCAACTCCTCGCAACTTGACCAGACGCAAGTGATCGAAACGCTTAGAAGAAACCTTGAGATGCGCGTCCACTCAACGGCACTCGACTCGAGTTGCGATCTCCGTTCGCTTCCAGTGCATGTGGATGTGGTGCCCATGGAGAATGCGCTGGGATTGTTCACGGCTGCAGTTCAATTCCAACTCCCACTGCTCCGTGTTCCAAGAACGGCAGATATCAAGTACGGCAGTGGACCGTCGGCGCGCCTATTTGCCGTGCAGCAGCTGAAAAAGACGTTCACCGTCGTCGTCGCTGTCCATGACACGTCGCCCGAAGCCCTTCGTGTTGAGCAAGCGATTGGTATTGAAGTACTCGACGTGAACGAGCCGCCTGTCTTCATCGGCGCTGATGTGGCGATGACCATTGACGAGAACTCGGTGCAGGGCACCGCAATCGATCAGTCAGTGAGCGACCTCTTGTTCGATCCAGAGGGACGCCGTCTTGCGGTCGCGATCCAGTCGCAAAGTGAGCCCAATACGTTTTACTACGACGCTATCAACGACCGACTGCGCGTGGGCTCAGCTGGCGTCGATTACGAGGCGCGACGATCGCACCAAGTCGTTCTCCAAGTCGTGGATCAAGAACAATCGGTCTTTGTGACAGTGAACATCACGGTTCGGGATCTCAACGACCCGCCCGTACCCCACTGCACAAGACTCGCTGTTCCGGAATCGTCGCCAGTCAAGTCAATCGTGTCGGACCCGCTCACAGTCGTTGATGAAGACGCTGGCGATTTGACGT